>JAOUQT010334238.1:0-13236 GCA_025769995.1 Xyliphius kryptos | reverse complement strand
GCGACAATCCATCGCCGAGCACACACTCACTCACACACTATATAGGCCAATTTACCTTAAACACATGTTTTTGTGGGAGGAAACGGAGAACCAGGAGGAAACCCACGCGGACACAGTTAGAAGATGGAAACCAGGAACCCCCAGCGTTGAGAGGCTAACGTGATAACCACTAAGCCACTACTAGCGTCGTGGTGGGGTTCCCCATGCCCATCCATAGGAGAACATGTCAAGCACTGGGCAGATACACCGAGGACAGGGCACTGATCTGTTGCTGGGCACACACACACACACACACACACACAATACGGGGCAATTTACAGTATTCAATTTACCTGGAATCCTTGTTGTTGGACTGTGGGAGGAAACCAAAGAACCCACGCGGACATGGAAACTCCACCTGAGTGGCGAACCTGCTAACCACCAAGCCACCGTGCCACCCTAGTTAAAAATTGACAAAGTAAAATTTAAATGAACCAAGACACCCATTGGAACTGAGATGCTAAGTAAAACCGCACCACGTTGTGCTGTGTTAACTCCTTGTGATTGGTGGGAAAAGTCCAGACCCAGAACATTCAGAAAATAAGGTCCTGGTTTTAAAACCTCAGCGTTTGAAAAAGCTTATCTGTATTTGTCTTCTTCCCTTTGCTGAGGTTTGATCTCGTCCTGCCTGGAGGGAACAAACTGGTGAGGGGTGTTACCCAGCTGGGCAGAGTCTGTTCAAGCCAATGGAATTGTGTGATTACAGAAGATACAGGCTTTGACCTTGGCATCACCATCACACATGAAATTGGACACAGGTAGGAAACTACAGCGTACGGTGGGCAATATAATCCTATGTTGAAAAAACTGCAATCATTCCTTTAATACTGCCGTTCCTTAAGGAAGCTGAGCCGACACAGACGTGTTTCATTGTCAGTTCTGCAGTGACACCGATGCGGTGAGGGGGTTTTAGTGCAGCAGTGCTGCTGTAGTTTCTTTTAAACACCTCAGTGACCATTGAGACAGAGAAAAGGGGACGTGCACAGTATATACTGTAGGCCACAAACAGATAGGACTACAGTCTGCAAGTATAGAACTACAAAGTCCATCAGTTTGCAAGTAAAACTGAGTCAATGGACAATAAGTGGAGCAAAAAGTAGGCGTGTACAAACTCAACTTTTTTTACAAGGTGTGTAAAAGCCCTTTTTTAGGATTAATGTGTAGATGGACAAGTACGCTAGTCTATATAGTCTACATAGTCGAGGTGCACCCCCCACCAACAGTTCCAAAGTATAAAACGTTCCTATTAAAAAGCCATTTCTGGATTTGCCTTGTTGTTGTTTGGAAATCTGACACATTAATCTGGTGGTCTTTGGCTCCAGCCTTGGAATTAACCACGATGGTACAGGAAATCCATGCAGCAGCAGCGGCTTCATAATGGCGTCCGATGGCGGCTACAATAGTGTGGATCTGACCTGGTCCCAATGCAGCCGCGCTCAGCTTACCAACTTTTACAGGTACACACAACTTGACATTGACGTCGCTCATTCAAAAACAACTTTTCAAGTTGTCCACCGTAGCACCATAGTTGACAATAATGCATACATTCGCATCAATACGTGATATACATTATTAGTTTTTTATAAACTGCATTCTGAATTTGATTGTTAGAAAAACTGGAAACCCGTTACTTGGCGATCTACGACAAGATAACGTTCAAAATCAATGATTTTGCTTTTAATAAACCCATTTCTGAATCAAACCTTCTTTTCTATGATTGTGTGTTTGTAACCGTTTTATAAAAGCAATAGGATTCTTGAGGTTGTGTGTTATTATAACCTCTTTCCTGTGATTTATTCACGATAATGCACGTCCTCGCATACCTTATTGCTTTATTATATTGTATAAGATTCACCAAAAGAAAACCACGTGGAATGTTATATATAAGAACTGCTGCATAGTACAGGCATGGCTGAGTGTCTGAGGGACGTCCCAGTGCTGGGAGGATCACTGCAGGAGTGGAAACCCGGCTTGTATTATGGTGTGGATGATCAGTGTCGCATTGCATTCGGAAGCACCGCTACCGCCTGCTCCTTTACCAGCGATGACACGGTAACCGTGGCGCTTAGGATCTGCGAATGGCAGTAAAGCTTTCATCTGTCTAACGGCTTTCTCGTCTGAATCACTGTCTTTAGGCTACATGTCGATATCTATCCTGCCACATCGTTCCGGGTGACCGTACCTCCTGCACCCGGCTTCTGGTGCCACTGCTGGATGGCACAGAATGTGCGCCAAATCAGGTATCAACGGGTCTGACCTAAAGTTTGTATATGGCTGCCCTCATAGCATTCATTCTGGATTCAAACGGTTCCACATCCCTGATTTTCATTTCTACTTGCCTTTTGGATTGCGGGCACTTGGGTAGACGTGAGCCACATCTGCACCAGTTTAAGTGATCGATTTTGCCTAGAGTGCTCACACACAGAGGAATTTTGTCCTCCACATTTAACCCATCTGTGCAGTGACACACAAAGAGTGAAGTGAGAATGGGTCCCGAGCGGTGTGCATACAATACCCAGGGAGCAATTGGGGTTGGGTGCCTTACCAAAGGGCAATACAGCTATTGTACTTGATGGGACCGGAAATCTGACCTGGACCTTCAGGTTGCAAGGCTGGTTCTTTAACCACAAAGAACAATGGACCATGTGGGCCAAATGAAATATATACATACATCACTCAAAAAAATAACACACTGTAACTTCAAGTCAAGCACATTTGTGTGAAATCAAGCTGTTTAGTTAGTGTGCAACACTGATTGTGAATCCATTTCACTTGCTGTTGTGCGAATGGAACAAACAACAGGTAGAAATGAGAGGCACTTAGCAAGACCCCACTATAAAGGAGTGCTGCTGCAGGTGGTGACCACACCCCTTTTCTCTGTTCTCATCCTTTCTGACTGATGTTTTGGTCACGGCTGCATTTGGTCAGTTCTCTCACCATAGAGGTAGCATGAGGCGGTGTCTACAACCCACACAAGTTGACATACATTCATATAGCTATGACCCACACATTCACATACGGACACCACAGATGTACACATGACCACTACAAACCTACAGAAAATAAATAAAATATTTATAAAATAATATATTTAATATTTAAATACTATTTAATAAAAATTGTGGTTAAAGGCGCAGCCTTGTAACCTGAAAGTCATTTCCAGAAGGTACTATACCAAATGCCCTTGGGCAAGACACCTAACCCCTCCGGGCACGTGTGCTCACTTCACTTAGTGTGTATATAAGTGTGTGTTCTTCACAGATGGGTTTAATGTGGAGGCAAACTTGATCACTTTACTTGACTTAGAGGTCAAAAGTCGTTACAAAACCTCGGTCCATAAAGTCTACACCAGGTGTTTCCCAAAAGTCTGATCCCTGGTCCAATCCAAATACACCCCCCACACCAAGACAGAATCTGACTTTCCTCTAACTGTGACCTGTGTCTTCAGTGGTGTTTGAAGGGACGTTGTGTATCTCCATCCAAACTAAGCACCTCTATGGTGGTCCATGGGGCCTGGTCATCCTGGTCGGAGTACTCCGCCTGCTCACGTACATGTGGAGGCGGAGTCATGTACCGCAAGAGGGAGTGCAAAAATCCCAGGTAGGTGGGCAGCAAAGGGGCCACCAATGGCTGACCCTATAACATCTATTCATTCTTCATTCAGTACACAGTGCATACCATGAATGTTGGTTTACGGTAGATTATTTCTTCCAGGCCAGCGTTTGGAGGGAGAGAATGTGAAGGTGACAGTATGGAGGCGGAACTCTGTCATAGACAGGTACAGTCCAAATAATGTCACGGGAAAAATAATACACCACTGAAGCTGATTCCCCCAGGACAGGGGCAAATCCATCACTGGGCAGACACACACTATATAGGGGCAATTTAAGAGCAGCCAATCAACCTTAAATGAATGTTTTTTGAACGTGGGAGGAAACAAAAGAAACCAGAGAAAACCCACGCTGACACAGGGAGAACATGACATCTCCCCCCAGATTGGGATTCGAACCTGGATCCCCAGCACTGAGGCGCAGAGTAAAAGCAAGGGATTGTGCTCTTGGGGCAGTAGCAGGCTTGTAGTTAACGAACCAGCCTTGCATCCTGAAGGTCTCTGGTTCGATTCCCGGTCCCACCAAATACTATGGCTGAAGTGCTCTTGGGCAAGGCACCCAACACCAATTGTTCCCCGGGCGCCGTGTACAAGGGTGCTCACCTCACTCAGTGTGTATATGTGTGGGTTCCACACGGATGGGTTAAATTCCTTTGTGTGTAAGAACAGTATAGTAGGCACATTAAATCTCTTTATCGCAGCGGTGTGGAAGCTTCCAGCATGAGTTCATGGCGCAGCAGTGTTCAGAGACAGACCATCAACCACTTACACTTTTGCAGCACTCTTCCTCAGATTACTCCTGGATACCAGCCATCGGTTTCAGCTCTGGTAAGTAAAGCGCATATCCGAAATGGCACAGAATATGCAGATTAAAGTTGACCTCTCTGATAACCAGGAAAATTCTCCCCAATATACCTAATTACCGGCAGAAACCGGAGACCCCAGAGAACTCTCATTGGCACAGTGAGGACATGCAGACTTTGAATTAGAATGGAACCCAGCATCCTCTTGTTCTAACGCTCTACCACCCAATGTTAAGCTTTTAAAGCATAGGTCATTTAATTAAGGATGTTTTACATTCCCAGGGAGATATTTTGCTTTCCGGCCGTCTTCGTCTGAAAGCTTAGCAATGTAAATAACTGCAATTATGAACATTATATACATTCATTTTCATTATCATTAGTTTTCTCACAGATATTTAGGGTAAAAAGGAAAAACATACAAATGACACCTTCAAAATAAAAGCCCAGCAGTGGTATTGTGTATAAGGTGCACCGTATGCCACACCCACAGTTCCACTGCACTGCTTTTATTTTAAAGTCAGTTCAACCTTATGGTTTAACCCTCCACAAACCCAGCAAGTCCAAGTTGCTGTGGTCACTTGAAAAGATAAAGTGGGCAGCCCTACACTAAATCTGCTCTCTTACCTCCCCCCCCACACCCCTCTTCATCTTTGTTCCTGTCTCCCTCATACCGTATGGTCAGGTGATGCTCAGTGTAAGCTGATGTGTCGCTCTCGTGAGCAGGACTTCATGGTGAGTCGTGGTTCTCAATTCACGGATGGGACGCGGTGTGAAGCAGAGGAGCCGGTACCTCCTGGTTCTGTTACAGCCTGTCTGAATGGAAAGTGTCAGGTACTGCTGTAAAGAAAACAGATTTCATTCACTCATTTATTTATTCCTCCCATGCCCATCCAGAGGAGAACGCCTCGGGCACTGGGCAGATACACCCAGGACATGGCGCCAATCTATCGCTGGGCACACAGTCCCTCTCACACTGTGGGGCCATTTAAAGCATTCATCCATCATCTTCCGTTTTTTCCTCTACAAGGGTAGCGGTGGGGTGCCCCATCGCAGGGTATACACTCACTCACACATCCACACACAAACACACACTATACAGGACAATTTAAGTCATTCAGTTTAACTTAAATCCATGTTTGTGGACTGTGGGAGAAAACCCGAGAACCCGGAGGAAACCCACGTGGACACGAGGAGAACATGGAAGCTCCACCCAGATTGAGATTCGAATTGGGAACCTCAGGCCTCGCTGAGAGGCGAACGTGCTAACCACTAAGCCATAATGATAATAATATCAGTATTAGTACAATTTTTTTTTTAATCCTGCTGTGATTCTGATTTACAAAGACTTAATTTTTATTTTATTTTACAGATGTTTGGCTGTGATGGAGTGTTGTACTCCACGAGGGTGGAGGATGTGTGTGGGGTGTGTGGAGGAAATGCTTCCACCTGCCACCGATCATCTGGGTCATACAGCGGTGGAGAGACTGGAGGTGCGGTATCTGTATTCTATAGAACTTAACGAGAACTTCTTTTTAAATTAATAACCGAAGTGATTACATTTTTCAGAGTACGTGACGTTCCTCATTCTGCCCATCAACGCTTCGCGGGTCCACATGATTAACTGGAAGCCAGTGTTTACACATTTGGGTGGGTGGAAGGCTACCACACATTAAAATATTTCTGCATGTAAACATTTACCCATAATGCCCAGGGTTTAGGGTGAGCAAGTCATCTTTGTGTTTGTGTAGCTGTTCTGGTTAATGATGAATATGTGGTCGCTGGAAATGGAAACATGGCATTGAACATCACCCACCCCTCACCTCTGGAGGAAAACCCAGTCATCTACAATCTCTACCTCACGCCTGACCTCCTACCTCACACCGAGGAGCTGATTCTGTCTGGACCAATCAGAGACAAGATCCACATCCAGGTGCCATGTCTTCCTGCTTGGTTTTCCAAATACAAACATATTTACAGCAGATCAGAACATACAGGCCACTTTATTAGAGACACCTAATGAAGCTTTAGGCGAAATTAGTCACATGACCACAAGATCAGCTGTGGACAAAATGTATTCTATATTAGCTACTAGTATTGGTGGCACGATGGCTTATTGGCCAGGTTCCCGGTCTTGGTGGAGTTTCCATGTCCTCCCCATGTCTGCGTGGGTTTTCTCCGGGTTCTCTGGTTTCCTCCCACAGTCCAAATACATGGATTCCAGGTAAATTGAATGCTCTAAATTGCCCTGTATAGTGTGTGTGTGTGTGTGTGTGTGGATGTGTGAGTGAGTGTTTTCCCAAAGATAGATTGGCACCCTGTCCTGGGTGTATCTGCTCAGCGCCCTGGATGTTCTCCCCTGGATGGGCATGGGAACCACACCGTGAGCCTAGTAGAGGAGCAATTTAGGGGCAATTTAGAGACAATTCACCTCGCACCCATGTTTTTGGACTGTGGGAGCACAGAACCCAGAGAAAACCCACACAGACAAGTGGATATTGGGATGCCAACCTGGATCCTCAGCATTGAGTGGAGTTTCCTAATTCAATTGTGTTTCAATTGTGTTTCTCTCAATCTGATTTGCGATCAGTGGTCTAAACGGCCTGTCCAACAACGTGGGATCTTGAGCCAGGCCATCTCCCTCTATCGCCCAACAACAACAGCCGTGTTTATTTGATTTAGTTTTTTTGGTTGGTGGAGGTGATAATCATTCATAATTCTTAGGTGTATAGAAAATACGGGAAGGAGTATGGAGACATCACAAGCCCTAATATCACTTATGACTACTACATGCCTGATACCATCACCGTGGAAAAGACTGTGGAGGCTCGATGGTCCACCATCATTTCACCGTGTTCTGTAACGTGTGGCGCAGGTATGTGGGACTACATTATGTGATCATTAACGGAACACAGAAGCAGAAAGAGCAGTTTGTTGCCATTTAGTACAATTTTTACCTCCAGCAGTTTATGTTTGGTGATGCGTCCAGCGTTGTCATGATAACGATGCATTTGTAATTTGCTACACCTGCAGGTGCATCCGCAGCCAATAACGTTCCCAGCAGCAAACGCCATACATTTCAGAGGAACTGTGTTTTTTGGAACGGCATATAGATGGCGTTCAGCATTATTTTTGTGTTGATGATTTACCACCAAGATAGCGATGAATATCTGACGGTTGACGTTTGTGTAGGTTGTTTTCTGTCAGCAAAATAGCAATGCGCCAGAAACGTACCTGTACACATCCCATTTTGAGACGGCTGCGCCCATCAGGAGCTGGAGCTGAAATCGGCTCGTGCCGTGTTTTTATTTATATTTTTTCCTTTCGTTTTCTCTAAGTTTGGCTGATGACGAAAATTAAGTTGGAACACGGTGTTTACTTTTGTGATCAAAAATATTGAATTGATTCTCAAATTTAAGGCTGTACTGTAAATAGTTTTCAAATAAACAATACGTACAGCAACATAAAATAAATACTGCTTTAAGCCACGCCCACTTCATGTTAAACGACAATAACTTTTGGGTTATATCACGCCCACTTTTGGATTCCGGGTACAGATACGGATAGCGCTATACTCGCTCATCCCTAGTAAACAGCAGTAAAAGCCTCTTACCTTCTTTTCTTAATGGATGTGATGTCATTTTGTCTCCACAGGGATTCAGCGGGTTCGTCAGGAGTGTGTTGACATGATCACGCAGGAACACGTGGAGAAACAGATCTGTGGTGGTGAGCCTCCCGAACCGAGCGCCGTGCAGCTGTGTCACCTGCCTGACTGTCCACCCAGGTACCTCAGTCACTTGATGACAAAGACGTAACTCTGTTAATCAGATTTACTTACCATATAGATGGACTTTGTAGTTCTATAGGTACAACTTGTAGTCCTGTAACAAACACAGTGACACAATGAGAACAAAACAATACAACTCCGGAGTCAAATATTAATATAGTGTGTGTGTGTGTGTGTGTATGTCTTCGCAGTTGGGTGCTGGGTGAATTCGGGCCCTGCAGTGCCCCTTGTGGTGTAGGAGAGCGAGTGCGCTCTGTATCCTGTGAGCAGAAAACGGGAATGAAAACAGTAACTCTGGCTAATGCTGAATGTTCTAAGGCTGGAAAACCTGCAGAAACAGAGACGTGTAACAGCCACCTGTGTCCCGCCAGGTGGAGAACCTGAAAGAGAACGTTGTTTGAGTTGTACATTACTTAAAATCTAAACATTATCCAGGAACCAATTTATTTATCCATCCATTATCTTCCACTTAATCCTCTACGAGTGTTCTAGGGTTCCCCATACTCATCCAGGGGAGAACGTTTCGGGCACTGGGCAAATACCCCAAAGACAGGGCGCCAATTCAGGGGCAATCGAGGGCAATTTAGAGCAGCCAATTCACCTTGAATCCATGTTTTTTTGACTGTTGGTGGAGACCGGAGTGAAACCCACAGACATGGGGAGGGAGGAGGGGAGGGTTGATGACCCCTATAGCGGAGTTCTTACTACCATGCCACCATGCTGCACCAAGAGCATAATAAAATTCCTCTGGGATGTCATGCTGGGACGTGACTGGTACACAAAATTGTCCCACGCATGAAGGGGGCTACTTGGTCAGGACCAACATGCTTTTAGTAAACAAAGGGTCCGTGTGCTGCAGGTGGCAGGTCTCTGAGACGGGAAAATGCTCAGCCGTGTGTGGACCGGGTCTGGCTCACAGAGTCGTGTCGTGCATGCGCTCCCACCGAGGATTCGATTTGGAGGTGGAGGACAGTCTGTGTTCACACGCCAAACCGTCTGAATATGTAGCGTGTGTGGTGGATGTGTGTCCAATCGGCTGGGAAGCAACTAGAGAGGTGATGCGCGCGCGCGCACACGCACACACACACACTGTCCACATATTCAAGTCGTCTATACCTGTCTGTTTACCTTCAGTTGATTCTGAATCATTTTATATCATTCATGACTCGTTTTGTTCTATTACTTGTCTTTTAGGCACAAAAGGACAGCACAGGGTCACTTTCTTTAACTCCACGCTCCAAAATAATCCCTGTGTATGTGTGGAGCCCTGTGATTGGTCACTGCAGTGCTACCTGTGGAAACGGTATACTACTTTACTCCGTTTATACTTCTTGCTCATGTTCTGCTGCACATCATGTGTGTTTCTGTGGTGTGTATTCAGGCACTCAGCAGATCTGGTTCTCCTGTGTGGATCATCAGTCACGTTTGGACGTTCCAGAGTCCCTCTGTGACCGTTTCAGTAAACCGGAGATGTATACACAGATCTGCACACTGCCATCATGTCCTGCTGTGTAAGAGCCTACCCATATAAAGTGGATTAAAATCTAATCTCAAGCATTTTTTTTTAATGAAGGGGCCCTATTTAGGCAATCTTGAGCAAGTTGTCAACCGCGCACTGTGTAGCTTGATTTAGGGCGTGTCAGTGTGTCTTCAATCATGATGGAAAAAGTACGCCTTGCACGGTTCAAAACGCACAAAAGGCGTGCACCAATTCATCATTCATTGGTGTGTTACGTGCAATAGACCAATCAGAGTGTCACTTGCCGTTCCCCTTAAGAACCAGGTGGCGCTCTGACTTTGGTGGATTAATATGACTAAACAAAACTAGTTTTCTCTATGAATGTTTATTTACACTAGGTGGCGCTATATGCAAGGAGTATGCAGTGTGTCGTGTGGCGGTGGTGTTGCAAGAAGGGTTCTCTACTGCTCTCCACACACCACTGGAAAAGAGGACAGAAAGAAGGCGGTGCTACCAGACTCAGCCTGTCTCTCGCTCCCGAAACCTTTAGAGGTGGTGGCGTGTAACACTGACACCTGTCCAGCCAGGTAAAGCAACACGAGGGAATGCATATTCACTGTGGGGTGCCACAGTCTAGTGGTACTTTAAATTGCCAAAAGTATTTGCTCACCTGCCTTGACTCACATATAAGCCTAAGTCCCGTCCCATTCCTATCAGTCGGTCCACCCTTTGCAGCCAAAACGGCTCCATCTCTTCTGGAAAGGCTGTCCACAAGGTTTAGGAGTGTGTTTATGGGAATTTTTGAGCATTCTTCCAGAAGTGCATTTGTGAGGTCACGTACTGATGTTGGACGAGAAGGTCTGGGTCTCTAATTCGTCCCAAAGATGTTCTGTTGGCTTAAGGTCAGGACTCTGTGCAGGTTCCTCCACAGCAGACTTTGTCCTCCATCCTGGGTGAGAAGGTAATAAACAATATAATTAGTTCTGCACCTGGGGATTAGGCTCCCTGTTAATTAATCTGTCAGTTATGTCCTCGGTAGACCCATGAAGCCGGGCATCTTTCTGTAGTCCTCATTATGTCCATATTTGTCATTTGGGAATTAAGCCCAATTTTAATAGTAAAAATTGGGGATTTTTGGAAAACCATGTCATTGTGTGTTAGATTAATAATTTCAGCACCTGATCTGTTTTCTCCTGTATATCAAACATCTTCACAATGATGCAAGAACACGAAACATCCATGTGAGCAGTCTGGTTGACGAAGGAGGTCAATGAAACAACAGTTGTTACATTTGAGCTATAAGAAGGTTTGTGGAGTTTTTACATGCAGGTCACTCTTTATACAAAACATCAAGCCCTGAGGATGATGGGCTACAATTTAGGTTTAGTGTAATGGTTCCACTAAGGTGCTTCTTGAGTACATTTTGAAAGACTCCATGTCATGCAGTAAAGACTGAAGTTTCTCCACACCAGACTCTGTCCTCCATGTCTTTATGGACCTTGCTTTGGACACCGGTGCACCGTCATGCTGAAAGAGGAAGGGGCCGGCTACAAACTGTTCCCACAAAAATTATCCAAAATGTCTTGGTATGCTGAAGCGTTCAGAGTTCCTTTCACTGGAACCAAGGGGCCAAGCCCAGTTCCTGAAAAACAACCCCACACTATAATCCCACCTCCACCAAACTTTATACTTGGCACAATGCAGTCTGACAAGTAGCGTTCTCCTGGTAACCACCAAACCCAGATTCGTCCATCAGATTGCCAGATGGAGAAGTGCGATTCGTCACTCCAGAGAACGCGTCTCCACTGCTCTAGAGTCCAGTGGCGGGGTGCTTTACACCACGGCGTCTGACGCTTTGCATTACACTTGGTGATGTCTGGCTTGGATGCAGCTGCTGAAACCCATTCCATGAAGTTCTCATTCCACGTTGTTCTTGAGCTCATCTGAAGGCCACATGAAGTTTGGAGTTCTGCAGTGATTGAGTTGCTGTCGTTCCCAAACACTTCCATTTGTTATAAGCTGACTGTTGAATATGGAACATTTTGTTAAAACGGAAATTTCACGACTGGTAGAAGGACTACTTGCAGCACGTTGGTGCCACCTGAACCAAATCTAACCGTAGCGTAGACTACTAGCATATTAAATTTAATACCTCTTACCTTCAATCCATATTTCTAAAGCACTCACCATGGTGCTAATCCTCACTATGTATAGGTCATGCATTCAAAAACCTCAAACACATCTTTCACAAGCACTTGCTTTAAAAAAAAATGGGAGCAAAATCGGATAATGATCAGGTTTGGGGATACTCCAGTGTAGCTGGTTTTTCTTTAACTAATTAACTATTGAGTTGGGTTGTTCTCTCATTTGTAAGTCCATCCATCATCTTACGGTATTCCTCTAGTAGGGTTGAGGAATAAGCTACTAGGTAATCCATGGGGTTCTTCATGCCCATCCAGGGGAGAACATCTCGGGTGCTGGTCAGATACACCCAGGACAGGGCGTCAATCCATCGCTGGACTTACACTGGACTAGAGCATTTAATTTAGCTGGAACCCATGTTTTTGGACTGTGGGAGGAAACCGGAGAACCTGGAGAAAACTCAACCCAGATTGGGATTCGAACCGGGAATCCCCAGCGCTGAGAGGCGAACGTGCTAACCACTAAATGTGGTGAACATGTCCAAACCACCGCAGTCTCACCATATTAACCGAAACAGTCATTACATTTGAGCTAAAAGAATGTTCGTGGTGTTTTTACACGCAGGTCACTCTTCCTACAAAGCCCTGAGGATGATGGGCTACGATTTGGGTTTAGTGTAATGTTGTAATGTAAAAAGTAAGGTGCTTCTTGAGTACATTTTGTAAGATCCATTCCGTGCAGTCAGAATTGAATGCTGATATTATTGCAGCTCTGAGGAAAAGACTGATCATGTACTGAGTTCATTAGTGTTACTCAGAGTGTATTTAAAGGATGGAACCTCTCTGTTCTTTTGTAACACACTGAGCGCGTTCGCCAAATGAGGGAGTGAATCACCTTTTCCCAGACTAATCTAATAACCATCTAGTTTCCATTTAAAGGAAAATACACTGGTTATTAGAAATGAATGAATGTGTCATGCAAGGGAGTCATGAACAGAAACGGTAGTTTCTTTGACGGTTGAAGGAACACATCGCCGTTTTCATTCGGTGTGTGAGTGGGTGGAGGCCCTGACTGAACGCAATGAGAGAAACTCATACCTGGTATTCATTCTGACATCTGGTTAAAATAGTATCCATTTATTGAATTAGTTGTTAAAAAAAAAAAAAAAAGATTTGTGCTTTGTTTAAAATTCATATCACTGATGACATCACCAGACAAAACAGAATGTTCTGATATAATGTGAATGATTTGAGTTGATCATGTGCTATTAGCGTTCGAATCTGGGTGGAGTTTGCATGTTCTCCCCATGTCTGTGTGGGTTACCTCCGGGTTCTCCGGTTTCCTCCCACAGTCCAAAAACATGAAGGTAAATTGAATGCTCTAAATTGCCCTGTATAGT
>JAOUQT010334227.1:0-13236 GCA_025769995.1 Xyliphius kryptos | reverse complement strand
TGTATATATTGTTTTCATCACAGTTAAAATAATTAAAGGTGGAAACAACTTTGTCTCAGGGTTTAGTTCGCCCACTGGTTTGGCGGGGTCATTCTGATAAAGAGTCCAACTTGCCCATGTAATTTCAAAGTGCAGTTCCCTACAACAATTGTTACCAGTAACAATTACAAAATAATAACTGAAAAAATCACTTGAGCAAGCTGGCTGACCAAACTTTGTGGATAAAGATTGACAACCATGTTTTGACTGTTCCTAGAGGAGAGGGTACTATAATCTGGCATCTGATGCTAAGGGGTTTTGTGCTTAAGCCACATAATGGCAAATTGTTCTTTGCCAGTGTAATTAGGTTTAGATGCATCTGCAATTTACATTTGTAAATGAATTTTAAG
This sequence comes from Xyliphius kryptos, assembly GCA_025769995.1. Classification (NCBI taxonomy): domain Eukaryota; kingdom Metazoa; phylum Chordata; class Actinopteri; order Siluriformes; family Aspredinidae; genus Xyliphius; species Xyliphius kryptos. Next base: position 12,847 of record JAOUQT010334227.1, on the reverse strand, counting down.
CAAATTATTGTCCCAGCACCAAACAATAAAAGAATCCCACTTCCTGAGCTTTGGAACTGATAGATTACACATAATACACTGTGTTTGTTCGATTCCCCCTTCCTAAATGTATTCTTTGATACGACAACCAATATCGTTTTCACATGGGGGAGGAAGGGGGAAGCAGCACATGTGATACCGCCACTCTTCTGTCTGTCAGCAGCAAGGCACAGCTCTTGCCTCTCAGGTATCAGAAAGCACAACTGAAAAAATAAAACCGCCACCCACCCTCCCACCCCCTCAAAAAATACAGCAAAGGCAGGACACAAAAACAGTAGCCACACACGGAACACTGGCAAAAAGAATGTGGAATGAATCACTACTCCAAAAAAAAAAAAAAAAAAAACAGAGTGCAGGTGTACTGAATCATGGATGAAACTCAGCCTAATTGGTTTATGTGCCTGGAGGACAAAACCCTTTAGTCATAGATGTCACGTTCCACAGGTAATCTTTACTGAGAATTTTAGGGTGACAAATATCTGCCTTTTTATATTGCCAATTGAAATTAGTTGCTAAATTTTACTTTTTGGAAAAACAATTAACAAACCACTTTGTAATGTGGCCATATGTACAGGCCATATGTAATGTTTTTCCCTTTAAAATAAAATAAGATAAAATAACCTATAACCAAAAAGTAAAAAAAAAAATATATATAAAAGCAAGGTCATTAAGATGTATACATTGGTAGACATTTTTACAGTTTATATGATAATTTCAGACTAGAAGACATACTGTTACACAAAATACACAATTGGATTTTACTACCCCATTTGCTTCTTGACTTACTATAAAAATGAAATATTAATTTTGTTAATATTTTTTTTCAGTTTCTGAAACTTAATGAAACTTTTGGCTTATTGCTCTAATAATATAATCAATTTAATAAGCCAATTTTAATTTGATTTTTTTAATTATTTAATTATTAGACTTCAGTAAATTAAAAACTGGGATATGTCATTGCTCTTCTCACTGAATTAATTAAAGTATCTTTGATAACCATATACATGTTTTTGATGATTTTATATTAACGTTGATTTTACCAGTTAATTCATACATCATTTTATTTTATTTTTTATTTTATTTTAAACAATGCTAAAACATGAGCCTTTGTATTGATGCAAGCACCAATCTTCTTTTTATAAATTTTTTGTGCCAGTAAAATGTGCTTTATTCTTTGTAGAAGCTTATTTTAAGGAAACTAATACATGCTTTTAAGGAACTTTGGTGTTTTGAAGCACCCAGATGTTTTATTACATTAATCAATAAAAGAAAAAAATATATATTTCCAAGGCTCTCTTTTGAGCAATCTTTGCTATTAAACAATTTGGAATGTGTTATAGAACGATTTATAAATAATTAGAATTTTAGGGATTTTTACAGATGCACCAAGGACAGGGCGCCAATCCATCACTGGGTACACACTCACTCACACATACACACACTAACCAGGACAATTTAGAGCATTCAATTTACCTTGAATCCATGTTTTTGGAACATGGGAGGAAACCTGAGAACCCGGAGGAAACGCAGACACAGGAAGCACATGGAAACTCCACCCACATTGGGATTCGAACCGGGAATCCCCAGCGCTGAGAGGCGACTGTGCTAACCACTATGCCACCATGCCGCCCAACTATACTTAATTAATTTATTTAATATATTTAAGCCACTTAACAGGTCTGAGCAAGCCCCAAATGTATTCAACTCACTTTAATTTAAGCCACGTTGACTTGAAATGACATTTCCTGCTTTTTAGGAACCTGAAACTTTCATGTTACATGTAATAGTGGCCTACATTTTCTCTTTTTTTCCATAGTGGACCAGAGAAGGGTTTGTTAGCACAATCACAACGAGCAGTTCTACCAAAGATACTTTGCATAGCCTAATTTTTCTAAGGTTCAATATATTATGCTATTTTAAAAACACTCCTAAAACACAATTCTGGACTTTTCTTTGTAAAATTTACCTGCATTGATGCAGCTTATGATCTTAATCCTCAATGTCTGCCTGATCCATTTAAGCATGAATGAAAACAGAGCCGTCACTTTGAAAAATGCCTCACTTTTGGGGTTTAAGGATGAAACTTATATTACAATAATTGCTGTAAAACTGCTTGTTATGCACCGAGCGCATTTGATCTTTAACAGGGCAGGGAAAAATCACCGTCATAAAATCTTTATCTGACGGTTTTTGACCTAAAGTAGATAGCACATTGTCCAGCAAGTTAAAAGCTTAGCTTTTTGTTGTTTTTAGCCGGTAGGCATCAGTATGATATTGTCTAGCAGTGTATATCCTTTTTGTCAAAGATAAAAGTCTAAACTATGGTGTCAGCAAAAGTAAATAATATTCTTATTTCGTTCTTCAAACCATTTGTAATATAAATATGACTCAGTAAATATAATTGTCCTGGCTCAACAACAATATAGACAGTGTTCACTAAAAACTATTTCAAGATAATCGGCATTGCAGAGGATGTGAAAAGCATAATTTCTTCTTTTTTTTTTTCTTATACTGTATGTATGCCTAGATCTAAAATGCCCTAGTGCTTTATGTACCAAAACACTATATATATATATATATATATATTTATATACTGATATCTAAAAAAAAGTTAAATACTGTATACATTTTTCAATAGCAAATTATTATCCCATCATTTATTTAACGTCAATCATATATGTATATGTGAAAATAATACACCTACACCTACATTTTTTACAAGCCACATTTCTAAACACAATATTGAAATCTGTTCAGCATCACAAAACTGATTGTGCTGTGCATGTGGGCAAAAATACCTCTGTCAGCTTTAACCTCAGCCTCATTACCAAGATGTCCATCTTTCTCAACCTGCTTTGCTGTGTCCCTAATGTCAGAACTAGTTTCTCCAGCTGACCATTACTCCTGTGCTTCCTGATCATTCTGTGTAAACAGTTCTGCTCCTGCATGTTAATAGCCTACCTTTGTTTGACTTTCCTTTTTGGCAAAAGTGCATACCAAAAGTTAGAGAATAATAATAATAAAAAAGTTGTTAATTCAAATTAATGCCGTAAATTAGCACAACAAAAATAACCCTCATTGCTCCAGGGTCCTGTATTAACCCTGTGTTTTGACCCCAACCATCAAGTTGGGATATTTGTAAGACGCTTTGGATGAAAGTGTCTGCTAAATGACCTAAATGTAAATATGATCAAATGATAAATGGAGAAAGGATGCAGTGCTTTTAGACATTAAATAGTGCAAAGAAAACTAGTTCATATTCATTTAAAAAACAACACCACCAATGTTTTGGAAGCATTTGGAAATCAATGTTTGATGGAATAACCATGCTTTTTAATCACAGCTTATATGCAGCTTGGCATGCAGTCCACCAGTCTTTCATTCTGCTTTTGAGTGACATTATGACACTCCTGGTGCAAAAAATCCAAGCAAAATCAACTCTCCACTGACTGGGATGTCCGTTATCTTATTTGAATATCAGTCAGCAACCACAGTATGACATCAAGTGACATACAAAAGGAATGGCAAAAGGCAGGTGAGGTCAAGGGCACAGCAAGTCTAGTTTTATATTAACTTCTAGAGGCAGGGCTCAAGTCATATAAAGCTAGAAACAAAACTTGAGAGAAATAAAGGAGAGCCAGGCTTAATTTTGCAAAAGACCATAAGAATTGTACAATAGAGGACTGAGTCCAATTTTCAGCTTTGCCCAACGTCTGGTTGTCTAATGGTTATACAGAGACCTGGATAGGTGTTCATGCCATAGCGACTTGCGCCTACTGTGAAATTTGGTGGAGGATTGTTAATGATCTGTTCCCCCACTGTTTCCTCCCCAGCAGGAAATTGCTCCATGCCACACAGCTAGATCAATCAATGTGTGGATGAAGGCCCAACAGATCAAGACCCTGTCATGGCCAGCCTATTCTCCAGAGATGAACCTCACTGAAAACCTCTGAAATGTAATCAAGAGGAATATGGATAGTCACAAGCCATCAAACAAGGCTAAACTGCTTGATAATTGTGCAGTGATCCTTAATTTTTTTCCAGATTTGTATATACACTGAGGAAAATAAGTATTTGAACACCCTGTGACTTTGCAAGTTCTCCCATTTAGAAATTATGGAGGGGTTTGAAATTTTCATCTTAGAAGCATGTCCACTATAAGAGACATAATCTAAATAAAAAAATAAAAAAATAATTTATAAGTTTGTTTCTCCTGAAAAATAAGTATTTGATCACCTGTGAAAATCAATATTTGGTACAGTAGCCTTTGTTTGCCGTTACAGAGGTCAAACGTTTCCTGTAGTTTTTCACCACATTTGCACACACTGCAGCAGGGATTTTTGCCCATTGCTCCACACAGATCTTCTGATCAGCCAGGTTTCTGGGCTGCCGCTAAGAAACAGTTAGAGCTCCCTTCAAAGATTTTTTTTTATAGGGTTTAGGCCTGGAGGCTGGCTAGGCCACTCCAGAACCTTGATATGCTTCTGACGGAGCCACTTCTTGGTTATCCTGGGCTGTGTGGGTCATTGTCATGTTGGAAGACCCAGCAAAGACCCATCTTCAATGCTCTAAATGAGGATGGGAGGTTGTTCCCCAAAATCTCGCAATACATGGCCCCGGTCATCCTCTCCTTAATACAGTGCAGTCGCCCTATCCTATGTGCAGAAAAACACCCTCAAAGCACGATGCTTCACAGGTGTTTTTGTAGTGGTTCTCATCATTCTTCATCCTTTAAACACGGCGAGTAAAATTCAGTCCAAAAAGTTATATTTTGGTCTCATCTGACCACAGAACCTTCTTTCAAGACTGTTATTTGCTGCAATAACACACAAATAAATTACATACATTATCATATCTATCTATCTATCTATCTATCTATCTATCTATCTATCTATCTATCTATCTATCTATCTATCTATCTATCTATCTAGATATGACACACATATTAGACTTTAAAACATTAGGTAATCTCATCATTACATTTAATTTTGCTTCAGATTTGTAACTTTAAGTACACACGGGGGTGGCTTTAAAGATTTTACTTAAATGAACTGTGACCAGTCTAGACATATTGATTGATTATTTGACTGTGTTGCATTTCAAAGCCACCTTTAGCTCCTTAATATTTTAGTGATGCATCCATTCATAATGCACATACATTTCTAAGATGATACATAATAACAGAATATCCTAACACATTATTTAATTCAGGAACTGTCTGTGCTTACAGTCTAGTTCTATATTAACGTCAAGTTTTTGAAAAGATGCTGTTGGCAGAATACTGATATTAAAATTATGGCACTGCATAATTTTAAGATGAACAAACCATAAGTCTTCTTCAACAATATGTTTGGAAGAATCAGACAAAAAATAGGTAATTGGTCAAACATTAAAATCACACATCATAACAAGGGCCAATCAAGGGCCAATCTTTGGCAAAAAACAGGATATGATAGGATCTGGGCAACCTTTTAAAGTCCAATGTAGGGTAAACTGTTCAACAGCTAATTCAATGTAAGCACACCACCAAACCAACAAAAGATTTACTAATTTATTAGTTTTAAGTTTTTTGCAGTGATCCAGACCTCCAAATAAATGTCCACAAACCACAAAGAACTGGAGCATTGTTCCAGAGCAGTTTTTTGTGTGGCTTAGTACTTGTTGTACCACTAAATTGTTTTACACCAGAAAATTATGTCCACCTCATATAATGAGGTCATATAAAATATTAAATGCCAAATATGCATGTTTCAAAATTAGGACAGGCATGACTGTGTTGAAAGCTGATTGGATGAAGAATTATTAAATTATAGATTAAAGACCCACATAACACGATAATCCGGTAAAATCATTGTGTATGATCACTTTGAAATTAAGAGCTCTATTGAAACTGTTGGAAGAGCAAATCAACTTTAAATTTGTCAACACCAGATTCATTGTACACATCAAATACAAACTGGGATTATATGTTACCAAATATATCCATGTTTATGATAGCTGTGTGATGATTGTAAGAGAAACCTGTCATTTTTGCTCATCCTGAATTATCCAGTATATAACAGGCCAGATTACCCACAGAAACTTTGGGAAGAGCCGGGTAAAAGGACTTTTCATCTTTGTACATAATGGCATTATGATTGTTGTTGGTTCAGGCAATCAGGAGGCTGGAGACAAGCATGTAATTTACAGGACTGTTGCCACTTTTGAAACAACACACCACTTTTCAGTGACACCATTAAGCCTTACTTTAGGATTTACTCAAATTGTAATTGTTCTTTCATCGACACAATGCATGCATACATTCAGGCCTTTCATGTTTGCTCCATTTAAAGGAGATAGGAGAGTTTGTCTATTTTTCTATGTCTATTTGTCTATGTATTTTTTTACACATGGATGTGTAATAACAGTCATAATTGTCCACTTATCTCTGTGTAAAAAAATATTTTTCTATGTGTTTTTAAAAAAATGTCAAACTCCAAAATAACATCTGATTAACATGTGTGTCCCCTGTTGTTGGGTGTACCATCTATTTCTCTAGCATAAGCTATACGTGAAGTGTTTACCTGCAGGCAGGAAGTGATCCAGCAGAGTGCCGTTTTCTTTGCTCTCAATTCCCCAAACAGACTTTTAATTGGTTCATTAACCTTTCAGCTGGAACCAGTCAGGGGGAATTTTACTCAGCCTTTATACAGCATGACAACAGAGAGGAGGGATGTTGGGAAAATAAATAACCATCTTCCTCATGGGCTAAATGCCTGTGTGTGTGCATGTAAATTTGAACTGGGTGTTGATTGGGGGGTGGGGTATAAGGGCAGCAGTGGTAGATAGAAACAGTCTCCAGAGCCTGATGTGAAGGAAGAGGAATTAGCCCGTCATGCTTCACCTGAATTTTTATGACCAGGAAATAATCAATTTGACATTTCCACAAAGAGTTCCTATGGGTATTGGAGTTATGGAAAGTATTTCACATACAGTGATAAAGTTGGATTAAAGTCTATTGTGGGAATACTTTTATACAGAAGGAATAATTATGTATATGAAAATGAAAAAAAAAAAAAAAAAACATTGATTTGAGGCAAAATTTTAGGTTTAAGCAGCATCATTTCAGGTAGCTAAAAATAAAATCTAAACAAAATCATACAAGTAAATACATTTAAAAATGCATAATTGCCCCTTGGTGTAAATGTTGATGAATGTTTGTTCTGTAACAGCCTAGAAATTTGCCAAATATTTTCCAAACTGGCCTTTGGATTCTCACAGCAACCCAAATAAATAAAATATCAAACCAGTACTTTTGTTTTGCACATTTATACATTTATTTTGCTGATAATCCATACCCAAGTACTTGTTCTCTTGTAATTGGGCACTTTGTATTAAGTACTTGTATTTGAAGACTTAAGTCATTTGTAAAAAAAAATAATTCATTCTTAAAAGCTTACTGTTATAGGAGGCCAGCTTTTTGATGTCAGTTCACAAAAAAAAAAATTACCCCCTAAATGCTTCATGCTCTACTGTGAGTTGTACTATTCAAAAGTAAAACTATTTAGGGACAACAGTAGCTCAGTTACTAAGTGGCAGACCACTATAATACTTAAATGTCGCCAACGCACTCTGACTCAATAACTGACTCAGCTGTAAACCTCCTATGGCATAAACATTGGCAAAGCAAGCTGCACCTATAGCCTTATGGAATGGGTTTCCATGGTAATGTAAGTCGTACATTACCAAGCAAAAAGCCAAACATTGGCTGAGGATGAGACACACACATGCTACCACAAAAAAATTGTGCTTCTCTGTCTGGCATTGTGACAGTCAAGTCTAGGGTTGGCAAATGCCAAGACAACGTAACAGCGTCTGACTGTATGGTGCAGATTTGTTGGAGAATGGATAATGCTATGGATTTTTAAGAATTTTGTTTAGGCCACTAAATTTTTTAAACTGATGTTGTGGACTTTTTGTTTTGTTTGGATTTGTTCAAGCATGACTATCACATACACGAAACAAGGTCAATAAAGTTACAATGAATTTTGTATGAAACAACCGACCCACAGCGAGCCAACCCCAATTGTCTGACCTCACAAATCATCTTCTGGATAAATGGACAAACATATCCACAAAAAACATTTCTAAATCCTCTAGAAAGCTTTCCTAGAGTAGTGGATTCTGTTATAGCTGCATACATTGTAGATTATAACTTACTTTAGTTCATTATTCTTTAGAACAAACCTAAGAAATCAAATCGGAAGGTATTTTACATACTTTTTGCCATATAGTGTATTTGCATTTGGTCCTATTTAACATCGATCTGTCCGTTAATCCATCTACCTATCAGCCTAATTCAGTTGAGAGAATGTTAATGGCTCTCGAAACTCTTAGTCTGTCAGAATAGAGTTTCATTGGTAACACTGCAACTATTACCGGCTCATAATGGTTATTGATTTGCTTTCCTGATAGAGTGCAGATCAGTGTGGGGATGTTTTTGTCAGGCAATATCAGGATAGCAGGTGCATTACCATCAGGAAGGTACAAAGTCAAAACCCCTTAAGTAGGTCCTTGGCTCTGTGTGTGTGTGTGTGTGTGTGTGTGTGTGTGTGTGTGTGTGTGTGTATGTGTGTGTGCGTGTGCGTGTGTTTTTATATATATATATATACATTTGATTGGCCATGTGGCTAGGACGGGAGGAAAAGAGCAGACAAGTAGTCGTAAGTCGCAAACCATATGCTGGCCCATTAACTGGGGCCTACTCTAGCCACACCTTTAGTTATGTTTGGAACATTGTTCCACCATTAACCATGGTGAACAATTATGGTGTGAGAAATAGCACAACGGTGAGGCTGGATACCTGGGCGACATTCATATTTTAGAAAGATAGAGGGAAGGTAAGAGGAGGCCGATCCAGATATTTTCCTGTATACCAGAGTCCTGTATACCTTTGGCTGGTTACTTGTGTCAGATATAAGAATCCGGAAAGATCTAGATGCTGCATTTCTATTTATGTCAATTCATAACTTTGCTTATATTGCCGTTACATTTTAATGAATCAACAGCAGCTATACATGATTTTGAAAGTGACACCCAGCACTTGTGTTCAAACCACCAACTCTACCTGATTTTACCAACCCATAACCCATAATTTATGAATAATTAAATAACTATTTTAATTGCATCAAACAGCCAGGCAAAACACACACAAATAAAAATGAAATCACATTTTTTTTTTATTTAACCAAAGCTGCTTTGTGACATTTACGTATGTTGAAAAAGGCACAAACCCATTCAAAAATATTAAATTGGAAAGGAAAAAATATCGATTTTTATGTACGGTAAAGGCATACAGGTTTTAGATCAAATATATATATATATATATATATATATATTGATATTGATATTGCTATAATAACTTTTAACTATTCATTCATTAATTCATTATCTTCTGCTTAATCCTCTACGAGGGTAACGGCGAGGGTGGGGGGGGTCCCATGACTATTCGGGGTTGATACAGGCAACGAGGGCTGGGGGTCTTGGACCCTTGAGGACCCACATAGGTAACTTCAATAGATCTGGAATTTGAATCCTCAACCTCCTGAGTAATAGTCCCAAAATTTCCCAATAATAATAATGATAATAAAATACATTATAAATATTTATAATAATGAAATTTCATAATCACTTAATCACTTTGACCACATTAAATAGACTTAATATCTAGTTTTGTTGGAATGTAAAATAAACAGAGCCAGAGCATTCTGCATTATTCCCAAAACTGATAGATATGAGACATCAATGCTGTTTATAATTCTCAAGACTTTTTTATTATTGGGGTTTGATAGCTTAGTGGTTATGGTGTTAAGATAGCATTTAAAGCTTGTGGGTTCAAAATCACAGGTCCACTGAAGTTACCAATGTGTGTCCTTCAGCAAAACCCTTGGCCCTCATTGTGCCAGGAATTCTGTATGTGGCCCTGTGTTTTGACCCCGACTATCAAGTGGGATACTTGTTAGTCGCTTTGGATAAAAGTGTCAGCTTAATGACCAAATGTAAATGTATTATTATTAAAATTGATTGGCAAACTCTGAGACTAAGCATCTTTAATCAGCATGGTACATTGTATGACCCATTCCTAAATTATGAAAGCATAAAAAAGATGTTGGGTTTTTGCACATGTACTACTTCAAAAATGTACCATGATTTTTATTGAATGTAGGTCATGCCTTTGATTTGGTGATTTCAAATCACCAGCTTTATTCTTGATTGTGAGGTTCCTATGTGTTGTATTACTAATTTGCTTTATATTAAAGTCCTAATACTCCACTTTTACCAGTGTAGAACAAAATGTTTTGTTGCATTGATTACAACAAGCTACCATGTGTCATATGCACGTCTAAACTATAACACTGCCATCCGGTTTCAGATATGATTATTATGCTAAAGAGCAATGTTTCTATCTTTCCAAACAATCTTGTAACAAAAAAAAGTTCTAGTTTGTTATTATCCATAAAATATTTTACAATTAGAGCAGACTGGGGGCAATGTTAGTTTTTTAAAAGCAGTGTTTTTTTTTTGTAAACCCTGCAAATACTTTGTATATTGTTCTCCTGATAGTGTTGTAATTAGCATTAATGTTAGTTAATGGCAGTGAGGCCTTTAGTTTTTCAGAAACTTAGTTGGGTTGATTTTTAGCTCTTGCAGACAATTACATGCCTTGTTCTTTGAGTGATTTTTGTTTGCAACCCCCTACTGGGGAGCCTTTGCATTTCTATTTATTCATGCACAATTCATGCACTGAATGGGGTTTATACTAGATAGTAATATACTTTTGTGTTTATTGGATTTTTTTTACCTACATTATGACATTCCACCAAGTGCCCATATAGAAAATTTAAAGATTCCCAAACTTGTATTAATAGTTTGCCAAGACAGCACTGGGAATTATGTGTACATCCATAATGCAAAATAATGTGTGCACGCTGCATTTTTCATAAACTAATTCTGCAGACATTACACAGCACTGGAGATGCTGATTTGTAATTTAGCACGGCATTATCAGCAAAGTGTCTCGTCAGGTGAAAATGTTCTTGAAGATGCACAGGCACGTCCTGTACATACTGATAAGCACATTTGCTCGATTTAAGTGCTTCTTTGCTTTCTGACCACAACAAGCTTTTCTAAACTCAGAATTCTGTTTTGAAAAGAAAAAGAAACGTGTGCCACTAACCAGACGCAGACAAATGGAAATGTATTGTATTCTGTATGCTTAGGGCTTTTAAAGGACAAATGAAAAAATCCTACTGACAGGTTTTAAAAATACATAAATAACCATGGTCTTCATGACATTTATGTCTGAAGTTAGTACATGTGTATGCCTGTTTTTATTTTTTTATTCCAGTGCTTTGTGGGGTAAGCTAGGTATGAGTAACCTGCCTAAAATTGTTCCCTGGGTAGTTTCGCTGGCGCTGCTTTTTTAGCCACAGAATTTTGATGATGGTGTTGATGTTTAGAATAATTATCCTGTTCCATCTATGGTTGTAAAATGGAAAGCTGTGTATGCTACTCGACTGCTCTGTTCCTTATTTTTTAAAAGGCAGCTTTCAATTTCCATTCTATTTATATTTCTTTTAATTCCATATATATAAATAAATATATATGTACCACCATGCTGCATATATATATATATATATATATATATATATATATACATATGCAGCATGGTGGCTTTGTGGTTAGCACATTCGCCTCCTAATGCTGGGGATTGCTGGCTCGAATTCCATTCTGGGTTGGGATGTCCTCCCCGTGTCCGCCTGGGTTTTCTCCCACAGTTCAAAAACTTAGATTCCAGGTAAAATGGAACGCTCTAAATTGCGCTTTATAGTTTGTGTGTGAGCGTGTGCCCAGTAATAGATATGCGCCCTGTTCTGGGTGTGTCTGCCCAGATGTTCTCCCCCCGATGGTAACAGGGAACACCACGGTGACCCTAGTAGATGAATAAGCGATGATGGATGATTTTTTTTTTTTTTTGAAGGTTCCTATTAATCCTTAAGAAATACAAATTAATGAAAAGCGACTAAGTGTTCTGTAACATCCCAGTACTAAACTACATTTATTTATTTTTCAACCAAGAAAACATTTTCCATTGAATATAAGCACTTTTGCATCTTTAAACTAAATATGGCCCCCAAACATACTTTAGTTTTATGTGATCCAAATGTTCCATTTAAATTAGTGCTCAGAATTTGCTTACAACATGTATCAGGCTAGTTATTTATTTGTACACCAATGCAAATTCTCCACTAATGTTTTTAGTCAAGACTTGATGGCTTGAGTGTAGTGTTATACATAAAATGAAAACAGTGTAATATAGTGTAGGTCTAACTGGCATGACTTAATGCTGTCATGCTGATCATTACATCTGCAATGCAGCAGCATCAGCAGCCTGGTAGGAAGCCTCTGTCACACCACACCCACTGTTCACTGCAGCCACAGGCCTGAAGCCCCACCTTAATGAAATGTTTCCACCATTTTCCTCATGTTATGTCACTTTGACATAAAATTACTTTTGAAAAAATATTGCTGGGATTCTTCAGGGAAATGCAAAGTTTTTTTTGCAACCCCCCGCACAAGAGGGATGAAAAAATTGTCCTTTTAAAAGTTTCTTGTAGAGTGAAAGGAAATACCTGAACATAAAAATCACCTAGTGCATTTTTAGAAGTTTGCACAGTACAATAAAAGTACCGCAACAACTCAATTTTATTTAACATTAATTTTTTTTTGTATTTATAAATTTTGTATTTATATAATTCTCATTCACATA
>JAOUQT010334218.1:0-13237 GCA_025769995.1 Xyliphius kryptos | reverse complement strand
CCTGTTTCCTCTACCGGCACGCAGACGTAACACCTGGTTTTTCTTAAAGGTTTCAGATGGATGGCACAAAATGCTTGGTTGTGCAAGCACACACGCTTCTTTATTGTCGGGTGGTTTGTGGTGTGCTCTTCTACAGGCTGAGCCCTAGCTATGTTCTGAAGCCTGGGTTTAAAAAAAAAGAGAGTCCAATTCTCAGTTTGTAATTTAAATAAGGAGTTTCCATAATTGTACAGATGTGTTTCCTGGATGTTCGTACAGCTGAAACATTCTTGTGTGTGATTGGACCACTGGTGTAAATGTAAAGGTTTCACTGTAAATGTAAGGGTTTCACTGTAAACAGAAAGAAGCTCTTCATCCTAATGACCTTGTGCTTCTGGTCTAGAAGTCTAGAATTAGAGATGATTTTAGCTGGTTCTGTTTTTAAACATGTTGTAAATGGCTTTTCGAATTGGGAGATCGTTAGATCACTTAAATAATTATCAATAGGAAAAAAATGACATATTAATGAGGTTCATGTTCACTGCCGCTTTGTAATGTGAAGCTCTGCAGGCAAAGAGACGGGTGAAGAAATGAACACCATTGTTAACATGGAGGATGATTTGCTGTTAATGAGATGAAATACTTAATTTTAGTCTGGACACATGGTAACTGAACCCAGGTAAACAGGCATGCAGAGAATACTTTTAAAACCCAGACACGGGGATTATACCTGGAACTCAGACACTGGGATTATACTTAAAAACTTGACACAGAGATTACACTAAAACCACAGACACAAAGAAAATTCTTGGAAGTCAGACAAAGAGAATATTCTTAGAACATAGACACAGAGATTAAACTTAAAACACAGACACAGAGATTATATTTAAAACCCAGATACAGAGATTGTAATTAGAACCCCCCAAACACAGAGAATATTATCAGAACAGAGATTATACTTGGAGCATACTTAGAGCACTCAGCACAGAGATTATACTTAGAGCCCCCAGACACAGATATTATCATTAGAACCCAGAAACAAAGATTACACTTAAAAGTTAGACAAAGATATAATACTTAGAACCCAGACACTGACATTACTGTATATTTAAAACCCAGACACAGAGATTATGCTTGGAACCCAGACACAGAGAATATTCTCAGAACTCAGACACAGAGACTATACTTAGAACCCAGACACAGAGATTATACTCAGAACCCAGACATTATACTTAGAACACAGAGATTATTCTCAGAACCTAGACACAGAGAATATTCTGGGAACTAAACACAGAGATTATAGTTAGAACCCAAACACAGAGAATATTCTTAGAACTCAGACACAGAGATTATACATAGAACACAGAAACAGACATTTTACCTAGAACCCACACACATAGATATTCATAGAGCTCGACACAAAAAATATTTTTAGAACCCAGTCACAGAAATTTTACTTAGAACCCAGGCACAGAGAATAGTCTCACGACTCAGACACTGAGATTATACTTAGAACTGAGACACAAAGATTATAATTTTAACCCAGACACAGAGATTATACTTAGAACCTAGACAAAGAGATTATATTTAGAGCCCAGACACAAAGATTATACTTAGAACCCAGACAAAGACATTATATTTAGAACCCAGAAACATAAAATAGAGAACGCACATAGAACCCAAACACAGAGATTATACTCAGAATCCAGATGCAGAGATTGTACCCAGAACCCAGACACAGAAATTGTACTCAGAACCCAGACACAGAAATTGTACTCACAACCCAGACACAGAGATTTTACTTAGAACCCAAACACAAAGATTAGATTTAAAACCCAGACAAAGAGATTAAACTTAAAACCCAGACACAGAGAATACTCTTAGAACCCAGACACAGAGAATACTCTTAGAACCCAGACACAGAGAATATGCTTAAAATCCAGACACAGAGATTAGATTTAGAATCCAGACATAGACTTCAAACCCAGAAACAGAAATGATTCTTAGAACCCGGACACAGAGAATAGTCATAGAACCCGGACAAAGAGAATACACTAAAAACCCAAAAACAGAGATTATACTTAGAACCCAGACACAGAGAATACTCTTTGAACCCAGACACAGAGAATATGCTTAAAATCCAGACACAGACAATACACTTACAACCCAGGCACAAAGATTATACTTAGAACCCAGACACAGAGAATATACATAGAACCCATACACAGTGATTATACGTAGAATTCAGACACAGAGATTATACTTAGAACCCTGACACATAGATTATACATAGAACCCATACACAGTGATTATACTTAGAATTCAGACACAGAGATTATACATAGAAACCAGACACAGAGATTATACTTAGAACCCAGACACAGATATTATATTTAGAACCCAGACACATAGATTATACTAAGTAAAAAAAAACAGGAGAAGTTATCACCCTCAGATTGCATAGGGGAAATGTACAGTTTATCTTAATTTATTCAGGTTCCAGTCAGGAGAACCCTTGTGAAACATGTCAAAACCTCACTTCATGAAGGCACTTTATAGGAAATCTGTACATATAGTCTTGTATGCAATTAACTAAGGTGTCCACGGTCTGCAGCATTTAAAATGATGCAACTTCATGTAACAAAAACATCCAAATAAAGAGGAATGTGACCTGAATGAAATTTTAATATTAAACTCTTTATTCTACATACTGCACATGTTCTCTTTCTCTGGCTCCACCTTAAACACTCAGTTCTGATTCGGACCCACTGAAGTACATTAGATAAAAATTCCGGACCTTTCTCTCAGTCCGACAAAATGAGGATAATTTTTTAAAAAGACTAAAATGTTCTGAATTGAATCCCTTTGATCTTTAGATTCTTAATTACAAAGCAGAAAGCATATTCTCTGACATGTGGAGGAAGGCATTCTTATTGAGTTTGGATCTGGACCTGTGTGATTTATAAAGAGAGCTGATGAATCGTTTCTGTAAAGCACAACATTCTATTTTAATCTTGTATTTCTTTTTTTCTTAACTACAGATTCAAAGCGGATTTATCATGTAAAAATCATTTTTTTATTCCCCTTTTTTTCAAGGTCTCCTGGATGGAGGTCTGGCGCTTCGATTAGAGTTATGGAATTCAAATGTGTCAGTGTCAAACAATAATTAATTAAAACAACTAACATCAACAAACATCAAATAAAGACAGACAAACAGATACACGGACAGAAAGGCAGACTGGCCAGATAAACTGGTTTTATTGACTGTATTTTTATTGATTAATCATATGATGTAAAGATGTCGATCATTTCAATAAAAAATGGTGATTTTACAGCTGATCATGTAATAAATTAAAATCAAATACTGTAATACAAATGTTTAATTAATTGAAAAAAAAACAGACATCGAGAAAAACAGACAGTGGAATGAAAAGAGACAGCGAGGAAAGGAAACCGAGAACGAGAGAAAAAGGAAAATACAGAAAAGGAGACAGCAAGAAGAAAAAGGACAGTTTTAATTCATAAACAAAGAATAAGAGCCAAAAAAACACAGAAAGCAATTCAAAGAGAGAGAAAGCAATACACCATCAGTGGAGAGACCGAGAGACAGCAATGGAAGACTAAGAGGAACAACAGACACAAAAACAGAGACAGACCTAAAGAGACAAAGACACTTGCTGGCGCAGTGCTGCCAGAACTGGGCCCTGGCATTAAACTTAAAGAAAACCAATGTCAAGATCTTCCAGAAAATAGAAAAGGCCCAAATACACGGGTACCAATTCACACTGGGCAGTACCATTCTGGAGCACATGAGGCAGTACACGTACCTTGGCCTTGTCATTACTTTTATACTATAGTATACTATACAATAATATATTATACTATAGTATACGATACTGTAATATCCTATTTTAATCTGGTGTAAATTATTGAATAATGTGAGCCAACCGATCTCCCTGTAAGAGAGTGTGGTCTGGGGTCCACAGAGTCATCATGTATTCATTCATTCATACATTATTTTTTACTTAATCCACTACTAGGGTCGCAAGGGGTTCCCCAAGCGCATCACAGCTGCACCAAATGGGACAAGCATCCAACAGAATCCCTGCATGCATAATTTTGCAGAATGCTCCTTAAAGTCCAAAAAAAAGCTTAACCATCGACTGCAGAATGACATCAGGCTGTTTCCCCCAAATTAAAAACATTTAAAGAAGATTTCTGGATGCACCCAAAGGTGAGTTACAAAGGAACCTTCAAATTTAAATCAATACAGAGCCAAGAACAGAGTTCACTCAGCCAGCTAGTCCTCAGTCTCTCTGACCCTCAAAGCGGTTTCAACTCATGACACCATCCAGCACCAACCCCTATCTAACACCAAGCTAACAGTAACAACAGGTATCAGAACTCTTAGGGAACCAAACCCAGCCACCAAGTCGACTGGAACGCCTTTGTGAAAAAAAAAAGTATAAACTGGAACCATATCTCACAACCATAAGAGATTCACAGCACTGGCCAAAAACTGTCTCAGTGACCACAGTAGAGACGAGCAGCTACGAAAAGTACTGGGGACCCCGCGTGAAGAGACATTGTGGTCAGTGAAAAAGACACAAATGTACTTCCTTCTTCACTGCCCCAAATTTTAAATGATTTTACTTACAGAGATAATCAGCTGATCCCTAATTATCAATTACTTACAGATTTGGAACAATTACAAATTATACCAGGACACGGCGCCCCTTGCTGCTCAGTACGTATCAGCGCTTCACTTCCTGAGAGACAGTGGGTAACAAAAATTTACGTATATATAAAAATATATAATGTACATAACATATAAAACGTGGCAAAATCTTTATTGTAATGTTAAACCATTTTTAGAATAGAATTTTTAGATTTTTGTTATTTCTAATCTTCATTCCCTTATTTTGTAATATATTGCGTTGCTTTTATCGATATTGTTTTACTTACAGTCATGACAATGACTGAAAAAAGAAAGGAAAAGACAGGCCACATGAAAAAAGTGAGACAGTGAGATAGTAAAAAAAAATGAGACTATGACAGATAGAGAAAGACCTCAAATAAAAGAGAGACAGCAAACAAAAGAGAGACTAAGTGAGAAAATAAAACAGTGATAGTAATCGACAGAGAGACAGCAGGAGAATAAGAATGAGAGAGACTGTGAAAAACAGAGCGACAGAGGGATGAGTTAGGAATAAATTAAGGATAAATCATGATTTGTTTGCCAACAGAGTAAAAACTCCTCCCTTTTTCAGAAGAATTTTCTGCTTCAGTCTTTTGAATCTTGATGGCCAGCAGTAATCAATAAATTTCAACTGAAAACATCTTAATTCTTTCATAAAGTTCTCTGGATGATGTCGGACCCAGAAGGAGGGAGGCCATGGCGTGTGATCTAATGAGACTTCAGAGTTCCTGAACTGTTTTTCAGACCAAACATTTTTCCCGTCTTACAGAAAATTAAAATAAATTGTAAAAAAAATCAGTCTGTCCTGATCTTAATGTTTACAACATCATCAAACAGAAGTTACGGGGTTTTCATGCCTCGATGCGATCACCACGCTGTGATCGGTGACTCCAGTGGGCTAAAGGCTCTCCATTTGTAAACGATCCTCACTGTGAAATGACCCAGCAGCAGCGACGTGAAGGATCCAATGCCAGGTGGAAGGCAGGTGAAACAGAGGACGTGAGGGACATATGTGAAGTTACTGTGATATGGAATTTAGACATGATCACTGTATAATGTGATGAAGGATGAGAGGATGAAAAACACATGTAGAACACAACTGATGTTTATGGATACAGTGAGTGGATGCAGTGATTGAATACAGAGAGGAAATGCAGTGGGTGAATGCAGTGAGTACAGAGGGTGGATACAGTGAAGGAATACAGCGAGTGGATGCAATGAGTATAGTGAGAGAATACAGTAAGTGAATACAGTGAATAGATGCAGTGAGAGGATACAGTGGGTGGATGCAATTAGGGGATACAGTGAGAGGGATACAGCAGGTGAATACAGTGAGGCGTTCCAGCAAGAAGATACAGTAAAGTAATGCAGTGGGTGGATGAAGATAGTGTATACAGTAAGTGGATACAGTGGATGGATACAGTGAGGGAATACATTGGGTGGAAACAGTAAGGGTTTACAGCAAGGACACACAGTGGGTAGATACAGTTAGTGCATACCGTGGGTGGATACAGTAAGTGGATTGAGTGAGGAGATGAAGTGGATGGATACAGTGAGGGGATACAGTGAGTGGATACAGTGGGTGAATACAGTGAGGGAATACATTGGGTGGATACAGTGAGGAGATACATTGGGTGGATACAGTGAAAATTAAAACATGTAGAACACAACTTTGGACTCTAGAGTGGATACAGTGAGGAAATACATTGGGTGGATACAGTGAGGGGATGCAGTGGGTAGATACAGTGAAGGGAAGCAGTGGATAGATGCAGTGAGGGGATACAGTGAAGTGATACATTTTGGGCAAAAATGAATGTTTATTAAGACATGGTTGTGAGAGTGTGGTCTGGAGGACCTTAAATGTCCCCCACAGAACCTATACACCATTCAACACCTTAGGTAGAGATCAAACATCCTAGAATAGTGGAAACGTCTATAGTTGGATGAGGAACCTATTAAGAATTATGAGTCATTGTCCCAATACTTTTGTAAAGTTAGTATTTACCTTTTAAAGCTGCAACATTTCAAAATTCTAGATATCTGTTTTGATATGTGATCTCTGTAATTTCGACGTGTCATGGTTGTGGTTCCAGATTGATTGATTGATTCAACTTTATTGTCATTGTTCTGTACAAATACAACACTACTAAATGCTTAATGTAAGCATACATCATAAATGCAAAAAGTAAATTGTCTAGATATACAAATGCAATAATGGCAATATTGTGCAAAAAATATATAGTGTTCAGTAATGATAATAATAATTGTGCAAGTAAAAAGGCGCAACGTGAAAGTACCGCAGAATTACATACGGTGCATAAATGGTAATAATGAGCCGACATATATAATCAGAGTGCAGTCAGAATGCTCTTTAAAAAGAGTTTTTAAAAGTCCACTCAGTGCATGTCAGTGTTGGAACAAGCTCAGTAGAGTGATTGATGTTGGAAAAAAGCTATTCCTGAGCCACCTGATTCTGGCGCGGATGCTCTGGTCTCCCTAAGGGAAAGTGGTCATACAGTGAGTGTCTGGGATGAAAGGAGTCCCTAATGATGCTGCGTGATCTTTTTATACAGCGTAGATGGTGAAGGTCATCGATGGCAGGTAGTTGTGTGGGTGATGTTCTGAGCAACCTTCACCACTCTCTGTAGGGCCTTCCTTTCAGCCACAGTAGAGCTTCTGGACCATACAGTCACAGTTGGTCTACATTCGATTGTTCGTTCGCTATCACCATCCAATGCAACACCTCAGATAGATTGGGCTCTTGGTGAGTACCTACAAAGCTGATTCTCGGCTCCATCATTCCTTATCATAAAAGTACTGATAAATTCTCATAAGAAAGCAACTGCGTGAACATAACTTACTCTGTATAATACTATATATAAACTCCTAAGATGTCACTCAGTAATAACGTTGAAGTTCAAAGCAATTGTTTTTGAATAAGTTCTCCAGTAGTATTCAGCTGGTGCATTAGAAAAACACGATTATAATGCTTTATGTACATAGATGTTCATAACTAAACATATACAGTTTAATAAGAATATGCCACAAGACTCTAAAAAGCATTATGAAATGTATATTTTAACTTATTGCAGGGGTCTGGATCGTAAGGCTTTATAACATTTGTGTTTAATGAATTCCCTTTTTGAAAATGACCTAATGAGTGCTCATAACTGCTAATATAAGCTGTCTTTACAGGTATTAGGTCATTGTGTCAAATTTTAGCCCCTTGAAGGATAAATGAGACTGCACCAATATTAGCATGGGCCTGTAATAGAATGCCACCTGTGCAACAAATCCAGTTGAAATTTCCTCGCGCCTAAATATTCCACTGTCAACTGGTAGCTATATTCTTAGAAAATGGAACTGTTTGGGAATGACAGCAACTCAGCCAACAAGTGGTAGGCCATTTAAACTAATAGAGTGGGGTCACGCATTGTTTGAAGAGGTCGCCAACTCTCTGCAGAGTCGATCACTACAGAACTTCATGTGGCCTTAGTTTAGCTCAAGAGCTCAGTTTAGCTCAAGAGCGGTGCGCACAGGGCTTCATGGAATGGGTTTCCATGGTGGAGTAGCTGCATCCAAGCCATAGATCACCAAGTGCAATGCAAAGCATGGGAAGCAGTGGTGTAAAGCCCACCGTCACTGGACTCTAGAGCATTGGAGACGCGTTTTCTGGAGTGACGAATCATGCTTCTCGATCTGTCAATCTGATAGACGAGTCTGGGTTTGGTTGTTGCCAGAAAAACAGTACTTGTGCCAAGTGTAAAGTTTGGTAGCAGAATCATTATGGTGTGGGGTTGTTTTTCAGGAGCTGGCCTTGGCCAGCATACTTAGACATTTTGGATAATTCATGCTCCCAACTTTGTGAGAACAGTATGGAGCTGGCTCTTTCCTCTTCCAACAGGACTGTGCACCACTGCACAAAGCAAGGCCCATAAAGACATTGAGGACAGAGTCTGGTGTGGATGAACTTGACTGGCCTGCACAGAGTCCTGACCTTAACCCGATAAAACATCTTTGGGACGATATATAGTGGAGACAACATCAGTGTGTGACCTCACAAATGTGCTTTTGGAAAAATGCACAAAGGTTCCCAAAAACACACTCCTAAACCTTGTGGACGGCCTTAGAGTTGCAAAGGGTGGACCGACGTCATATACAAGGACCCTATGGATTAGGAATGGGATGTCACTTAAGCTCATTTGTGAGTCAAGGCTGGTGATGTGGTGTATGTATGCATGCTGTGTTATTAACATATCCCCATACAGCCATTTTTGACCGCTGGCCTGAAGTCGGCAGGTTTACTCGAGAATACACAACCGACAGGAAGTGACAGCCTGCTGACAGATTTGAAATGAGCTACAAAGAACGATGACAGGTTTTCAAAAGAGCTATGGAGTTTGGCAGGTAATTCACTGGCAGCAATCCTCCGAGAACATGTGTGCTTTTTATTTCCGTGTCCTTTCTGTGTCTGAAATAAAACGCCAGAATGAGGCTCCTTTGAACAGTTTTATTATTTCGGGCTCCACAAATTAATGTACTTGTAGATATTATCGTCTCCAGTCTGAGGCCTCGTGGATGAGTCCATCAACCACTATCTAATTTGAGAGCAAATTCAGCTGTGACATCTCTGCCTCAGCGCTTCCAGGAAGGTAAGTGGGGGGTCTTCAGCAATATGACTGCAATTGTAATTGCATGTGACACAAAACCATCACAAACTCATCCATCAGCTCCGCCAAAGCTTTAACAGATTTTCATTTTCTCCAATTTTGCGAGCTATAGAGGTGAGAAGAACGTCCGTCCGCACCGCGGAAAACCAGTGTAATGAGAGATATTACTTCCACCGCATGATGTAGTGGCATCCATCAAAACAGGGCGCACGTTTGCTTTCCTCCTGGCTTTTTTCCATCTGTGTGGGAGTTCGGGGTTTTATCTGATTGAGTGTTTATCTTCTCTAGCAGCTTCTCAGAGAAACATGAAGACACCTCCACCCATATGCTAATTATGTTCGATATGAACATGTGCAAAAAATAAAAATCATTAGTGTTAATAATTTGTATTCTACCATTTTCATAATAATGTAAGGTAAATCAAAACGGAAAAGTGACGGAATATAGTCTCTTAAATCGTCGGTATATCGATTCAGAATCAATACTGACTTGGAGTCAACTCACTTGTTCAGTAGTGATCGTGGTTACAAGGCGTTTCCTGATAAAACTTAACAAACAAGATGACCAAAAAAGCATAATTTGGTAAATTGTTAGCAAAATTATTTCATGGTGTTATATAAGGACAGCATGGTGGCGTAGTAAACAATCCGCCTCTCAGTCCGCCTCTCAGTCCGCGTGGGTTTCCTTCGAGTTTTCTGGTTTCCTTCCTCAGTTCAAAAACATAGATTTGAGGTAAATTGGCTGCTCCAAATTGTTCCTATCTAAAGTTATTCCCATATAGTGTGTGTCTCCTGGGTGTATCTGCCCAGCAACCAAAACGTAAAAACACATTTAAACTTACATATGCATGCAAATTGAATTTAAAAGCAATTACTACAACATTTTATCCATAAACATCATCACAAATTTCAAGAGAAGAGTAACTGGCAAATGATTGGTGGGTACCATGACTACAAGAATTCTGCACACATCGGATTTTATGTTTTAAGATCCACTCATACATTCATTATCTTCCGCTTAACCCTCTATTAGGGTCGCAGTGGGGTTCCCCATACCCCTCCAGAGGAGAACGTCTCAAGCGCTGGGTAGATACACCCAGGACAGGGCTCCAATCCATCACTGGGCAATGAGTAAAAAATCAGATATACGTAAAACAATTTAATTTTTTTTTACTTTATTTAATTTTTACAAGCTGTCCGCAACCCGTTCAGAACGTTCCTGCGACACAGCACTTGAGAACCGCTGGAATAGACAATGATATATACACAGGTGGCATAAACCAGGGAGGTAATTGACTTCTTCGCCATGTTCTGTTAATTGAGGCTGTGGAAAACCAGGAAGAGAGAAGTTCTAATAGAGAGAGAGAAAGAAAACAAGAAAATGGAACTGTGTTTATTTGAATACCAATAGTCACAAGCTTAAGCCACTTATTCGCTGCTTACAGGCCCTCTAGTGGCTTGGTTCTGTCCACATTGCATAGTCACTTTATATTATCAATGACTATAAGTGCCAAAGCCCTCACTGACTCACTAAGTACTGCTCACCTTCATACGTTGAACGGTTCAGTCGATATTGCCATTGAACACAAGATCTCGGCAGCATCACGTCGCAGTCTTCCCAAGTACCTACAAAGCTAAAACCTGGCTCCTTTATTTCCTATGATGTCTGTCACTGGGGGGTTGGAAAGAATGAAGACTGGAGACAGGATTGCACCACAACATCACTGGCTTTATTTAGTGACCCAACACGACTACATACAGAATTCTGAGCTTTTAGAGTTCTTTTAGTAGCTGTGCTGAGTCATCCATTACCACAGATCGTGGTCGGACTCTCGGCGTATGATCTTACAGCTTATAAAGTGTAACACGGTCCTCAGGTGAAGCAGCATCAGGTGCACTAATTAATCTCCCTGATCAGCACTGCTGTTCCGCCTCTCCCTTACACCCAGTGCCATCGCGTGACACTTTATTGCAGGGGCACTTGTGTACCATCCTGGTCGATTTAGACTGTTCCACGCCGTTGGCCAAGCAAAAGTGGAAGGTTCCCAGCATTCCGGTTGCAGGGAGCCATGCTCCCAGCCTTCTTGCGCTTTGACGCGCGACGTTTGAAACCTCTGCTTGCCTTGCCCACCTCTTCTTTGCCCTAAGTGACAGCCAGCAGCCTGGGTCCAGGCGTTCACCCCCACTGAAGAACCTACCCGTGCAGCTTGCAGGAGACATCCTCTGCCACATGCGTCCTAATCCAAGTCTTCCCAAGTACCTACAAGACTGAAACTTGGAACCGTAATAACCTACCCCGTCCTTGGAAAAACTAACGGCGTCTCACGTTCCTATGTTGGATTGTTCATTTGCTATTGCCATGGAACCCAGCACCTAGGATGGATTAGGGTCTTGGCGAGTACACCTACCAAGCTGAAACATGGCTCTGTCATTACTTATCACGTCCTTTGAAAAACAAACAGGTTTTTGTTCCTACACATGATGGTCCTTTTGACATCGAACTCAAGATGCTGCCACTGTCATATTGGGGTCTTTCTTAGTACCTACAAGGCTGAAACTTGAAATCATAACTCCTTTTCATGTCCATACGAAAACTAACGGGATCTCACATTCCACATTCTATCTAAATGCAACACCTCGCCTAGATTGGGGGCTTCGTGAGTACCTACAAAGCTGAAACTTGGCTTGGTCAAGTTGCTTAAAAAAGCCTACTGATAAATTTGTGTAAGAAAGCAATGCGCACGGACACCATAGTTCCAACTCACACTATATTCATTCCACAGATTCACTTCAGATTTTTAATTGCCCCAAACCTCACACTATAATACCTCTCTAAAGCCATTACTCATTCAAACACAATTGCCTTTTAACTCTCATGCTGCTATTAAGTTCTCCATCTTATTCCACTGTATTCTGTTCGTAGTGTATAAACATAAAAGAATTTAGTCGAAAATCTTTGAAAATCAGAATCATTTATTTTTCAGTGATTCCCCTAACTGTTCCATAACTCCAGCTCTGTTCCCGAGCTAACAGTACACGAGCGAGCGAGTCACCTCCTTGACCTGTTTTACCAAACCACTCCGGAGGTGACAGTCTTCTACAATCGGCGTGTGAGAGCGTGCCGCCGTTAATTAGCTGTCAAAATATAGCCGAGAGGAATATAGGAGATCATGGTTTCATTATCATGAAGGGAATCTTTTCATATCTCTAACTGCTTCGGGGGAATAAGAATCAAAGAACCCCTGGGATATGCTTCACCATGCAGAGATTTACAAAAAATAAGAGAATAATGGGCCGGATTGTCCTCTTTGATCAGAGATGCATCAGCAGGTCCCTCAGCTCTAATCAGAAGATAAAGCCAGCAGAACCTCGCTGCTCATGTGATCATAATGGAAGCAGCTGTGAAGCAGTAAGTGATAACATTGTTTGCACAAAGGTGCAGTGTTAATTAAAAGAGAGGGAGAGAGAGACCTCCATCCTCAGCCACCACTCACCTGCTGTGACCTGAGAAATATTTTCACCTCATTCATCACGAATTCCCCCTATGAGTGAAAAAGAAAAGATATTCTGTTATTTATTTCTTTATTTCACTAAACAAAAGCGTCTCTTCAGGACGTCTGGTGTCTTCTGGTTCTGACGAAGCTTTGAGGTCTGCGTGCTGTCAGTTGCAACACATTACGGAGTCCAGCCTCCTTCCTTCTGCCTCATTTACAGGTTGATTAGTGAAACGAGGATAAAGGCCAAAGCATTTCAGCCTGATCCATCCAGATAATGAACGGGGTGCATAATTAGGAGGGTGAGAACAAGCCACTATGTGTGTGTGTGTGTGTGTGTGTGTGTGTGTGTGTGTGTGTGTGTGTGTGTGTGTGTGTGTGTGTGTGTTCTGTGTG
>JAOUQT010334194.1:0-13239 GCA_025769995.1 Xyliphius kryptos | reverse complement strand
TCCTGCAAGAAGAACGGCTTCAAATCCCTCTGACCACTGTGCAGGACTTGTAGATGTCATTCCCAAGACCAATTGACGCCGTATTGGCCGCAAAAGGAGGCGCTACACCATACTAATCAATTATTGTGGTCTAAAACCATGTGTTTCAGTTTCATTGTCCAACCCCTGTATGCAAGAGGTCACTTCTGTTTTTTTTTTTTTAAGAAAAAGTTTGCGTGTTTTCCCTATATACAGGAACCACAGTTCATATACATGTATTGGTGGTCAGGTGGATAAAAAATAGTAAATGAATAGTCAGAAGCTGATTGAAGACTCCTCTAGGTTATTCATTTAGTGACTTTATGGTCTGTTTCAGATCTGCAATAATAGATCTGCAGATATGGATTAACTGTTTGCACTGAATTTTCCTTTGGGATTAATAAAGTTGTCCACCTACCTACCTACTCACTCACATATCAATGCATGTGGTCTTATGTCATAACCCTTGTTTCCTCAGATACCTCATGAATGTGACGTTCGAGGGGCGCAACCTGTCCTTTAGTGAGGACGGCTACCAGATGCACCCAAAGCTGGTTATTATTTTGCTGGACAAGGAGAGGCAGTGGGACAGGGTGAGCAACTCTGCACTCACAAGCCATCCGAATATAAATCTTATTCATTCATTTAAACAACATCCACGTGTTTAGATCTAGCTGCAGATTTGAATCTTTTAGCGACATTCAGATTTGAGTAATATGAATCTAACATCTTCATAATTCGACCACTTCTCCATTTTTTTAGGTGGGTAAATGGGAGAATGGATCACTGACCATGAAGTACCATGTGTGGCCACGCTTCGAACTCTACTCGGATGCTGAGGAGCGAGACGACGACCATCTGTCTATTGTCACACTAGAGGAGGCGCCATTCGTCATCGTGGAGGATGTAGACCCCCTTAGTGGCACCTGTATGAGAAACACGGTTCCCTGCAGAAAGCAACTCAAAACTCAGTGAGTACCTGTGGAGTATACAGCATGGGTAAAATTCAGGATGAGTCTTAATGTACGTTTAGAAAAAAACAGTTCTAATTAGTCATATTTATAATAATTTATGTTACAAGATTAAAAAGCTTACAGGGAATCGTTTAGGTGTTTTGATTCCGAATCGAATTCTTTGATAACACTTTTCAAATTTGAAAAGCCTCTCTGTCATTGGACTGAAAATAAGACCCCAATCAAAACGACCCGGCCGTCTACATCCTGTGGGCAGCGCTACGAAGAACTGAAACAAAACTGTGCAGCAAATTAGCCATGTTTAAATGTCATGTTTCATTAATATTCAATCATCTTTACTAATTTAGCAATTACTTTGGTCTGTATCTGATTACATTATTCCTTAAACAAATCATCAGTGAGCTGCATGCAAATACATTATATATTATAGTGTATATATTGTATATATTATATATACGTTTTCTTACATTTTAAAAGAAATGCACACGTATATGATCTGAATCGCAACGGTTATTACAATTTTAGCAAATTCTCGATAAATAATGACCGGACATTGTACAGAGCTGCCACACGGCAGAGATCACAGATATTTTGTCACCCATTTGTGAAAGGTGGCACCTGTGTGGAACAGGACATGATGCAAAAAGTACAAAATCAGTCATACAGCTGGTTCATAATACAGTCATACAGATGCATCCAAGTGAGAGGGAATGTCTATTCACTCCATTCTTACATGGACACAATAGGAAAGTAAATGAAATCTAGATGGGGAGCCGCAG
Organism: Xyliphius kryptos; assembly: GCA_025769995.1. Taxonomy (NCBI): domain Eukaryota; kingdom Metazoa; phylum Chordata; class Actinopteri; order Siluriformes; family Aspredinidae; genus Xyliphius; species Xyliphius kryptos. The sequence continues at coordinate 11,468 of JAOUQT010334194.1, read as the reverse complement.
GATACGGTTCCAGTTTAACTGATTTGGGCATTTTTGTTTTTACAGACATCTGCTTTTAATGTCTGCACTACAAACGTACAGTCATGCAGTAAATGCATTGATGTAAAAAGTGCATTTATATATACACTGCTCCAAAAAAATGCTTAACAACACAATGTAACCTCCAGACCTCCATGGGATAATCATTTTGATTTACATTTTAATAATTTTTATGTTATTTTGTTCTCAATGCATTCCACTGTCTACTACATAAAGATTTTCAACTGAATATTTCTAAATATTTTCTTCATTTAGATCTAGGATGTGTTCTTTTAGTGTTCCCTTAATTTTTTGAGCAGTATATATATATACACATACACACACTATACACATACATATAGTGTGTGTGCTAAGGGCTGGATATTGATCAGATCTATGCAGTTTTTTCCAGCTGATGACAGCATGCTTATGTCTCATGCGGATGATTTCTTTCAGATACTAATGTGTGATACCAGATCGGCACAGAATTCAACAGGTGTAATCAGGCTGTGTGCTCAGTACTTGGGTTATTTTAAAAATGAACTGTTTGGGAGGCTTGTAATACATGAAATTTAGCAAAAGCAGGATCCCTACTGATGCGGCTTGAGCATTTTTTGTTAGCTTCTTACAATAGCAAATATTAATTATGCACTTTTATGTAATATGTAAAGGTTGAAAATAAACTTGGTTAGTCATGTATGTGTATATTATAATGTTGCTATTTACAGTATGTGACAAGTGAAAATATAAACATCAGCATTATACCCCTTTCTTAACAGCTTATTGATTTGATCTCTGTAGAGCAGAAAACTGGAAATTCCTGACCTGTAATTATAGTGGTACCATCTCACAGAAAGGAGGTCTGTGTCTGATTCCTCAGTGGGGCAAACTAAAATTTAGTCCATATTTAGTCTGCATGTCCTCCTTCACTTTCTGTATCTAAATGAGGTGAACCATTCTACGTCATTTTACCTAGAAGAGCATTTCTCAAGTCAGACTAAATGATAAGTCCTGGCTTACGATGTCCTTCCTGCTTCTTACCAGAAGTGTTTAGTGAGCTTGAGGTCATGTCTTCATGTCTTTTATAGACTTCTGCTTTTGTGCACAGGGGCAATCATGCTGGGATATAAATGCCCTTTCCCAAACTGTTCCCTCAACTTGTGCACAGGGGCAATCATGCTGGGATATAAATGCCCTTTCCCAAACTGTTCCCTCAACGCTGGAAGCATATAGATGTCCAGGTTCTTGATTTTTATACATCTTTGAGATGGGAGTGAATGAAACACCTGCATTTAATGATTAAGGTGTGTCCCTCTGAACTGTTTGAATAATAATAAAGTACTAATAAAATTTTGTCAGTAGACACTGACAGCATATATAGAAAAAAAAGGTTTAATTTAGATTAAAGAACATTAAAAAAATACATTTTAGACCATAAAAAACAAACACATAAGCAATTCTTGTCCTGAGCAGATCTCTGAGGCTCAGCTGCTGTATCGGAGAGCTGCTGATTTTCAAGATAAGCATCTCAGCATATCTACAAATACTTCAGTCTGAATCTGCCTCCTCAACAGCGACGGCTCCAACAGCTCCTGCCAACTCAGTTTCACTCCCCTTCAGTCGTTCCCCTGAACACACAAACACATACAAAATGAATCACGCTCAGAAAAAGCGAAGCTTCAGTTCCTGCTTACGTTTAATGGCAAAAAATGAATACATGATGCAGTGCAGATGCATAAGTGTACACTGTTCAAAGATAAACTGCACATTCTATTATCTGTGAAAGTAGAGACTTGATCATATTTAAAAATGTTAATTTTCATGATTTTCTTTTATAAATCATTGGTTGTTCCGATCAGCAATTTCAGTTAAAAAGATCATATAGCTGACAAACACCGTGATATCTGAAAAGTTAAATGAAAAAAAGCACATTTGGGCAAGCCAGCTTCATTTTGGAATAATATGCTGAAGACTGATGAAACTAAAATTTAGTTATTTGGACAAAATGGACGGCATGCATGGCGGGAAAACAACAGCATTCCAAGACCAACACTTGTTAACCACAGTAAAATTTGGTGGCGGTTCCATCATGCTGTGGGGCTGTGTGACAGTAAAGGTACTTGTTTAAGTTGAGGGTCGCATGGATTCCAGTCAATATCAGCAGATTCTTGAGAATAATGTTCAAGAATCATTGACCAAGTTGAAGTTTTGCCAGGGCTGGATAATTCAATAAGACAACAACCCTAAATACTGCACATAATCTACTAAGGCATTTATGCAGAGGAACACAACATTCTGGAATGGCCATCTCAGTACCCACACCTAAATATTATTGAAAATCCGTGGTGTGATGACAAAGTGGGCTGTCCATGGTCAGAAACCATCAAACGTGACCGAACTAGAGATGTTTTGTAAAGGAGAAAGGTCCAAAGTACCTTTAACCAACATCCAAAAGCTATAAAAAGTGTTTAGAGGCTGATCTTTCTGCAAAAGTAGAACCTACCCAAATTTCTGCACCTGCCTAATTCTGTTTGAATAATTATTGCACACTTTCTGTAAATCCTATAAACTTCACTTAACTAGTCAAATATCACCGTGTTCGTCTGCTATGCGATATATCTAACTGAAATTGCTGATCCAAACCACCAATAATTTATAAAGAAAAGTTCTGAATATCATTTAATTAAGGGATTTTATTTAGCCCTATTGTAACGTGTAAAATTATGCATTAAATATGCATTTTGGATGGATCTGGTGTGCTTCCAACATTGTGGCAACATGTTGGGGAAGGCCCTGTTCTTTTCCAGCATGACTGTAACCAAAGCAATCTCTTGAAGGCATTTTTTCTTTATGAAAAGGTGCTATATAGATTATACCACTCATGTTCAAAATGTAAAAAAGGGGGGGGGGGTGTATGTTACTCTGGGGTGGTCAGGGTACATTCTGAGTGGAGTTTGCACATTTGCCTGTGTTTATTTCGGTTTCTTTAATTTCTTTCACATGCCAGTATATGATACTATTTCCCGTAGGTGTAAATATGTGTGGAAGCATGTTTGTGTCTTCCCTGTATAGGACTGGCAACCTCACCACGGTTTATTCTCTGCCCTTTGCCCAATGAACACTTTAAGGGACTGCAGCCCCTCCTCACAACCCTAATTATGACAAGTGGATTAAAAAAATGAAAGAAATGAGGGGTGTGTTATTGTGGCACATACATAAAGAATCGCTTAACATGACAATGGCCGGATGACCTCAGGGTGCAGGAGGAATATATCACTTATCAGCTATGTACTGTTCTATTCTGGGGAGAGTGTAGGGCTTTGCGAGGGAAACTGTACACACAATGTCATTTTGAGTAATGAAATCTTAAGGGCTTTGTAAACCTCAAAGCAATTACCCTAAAAAATAGCAATCATTCAGCAGACAGTATTATAATAAGCTCAAATCTGTTATACTTCATACTCACTGATTAGTTCAGCAATAGCTTTCTGTGTTCTTTTCTCCAGTTTCTCCAGCTTTTTTGCGACATCTCGCTTCAGATCCCTACCATGAAACAGGTACATATAAATTGTTTATAGTATCTTAAAGAAAAACTAGGAATAGAAGGAAAAGAAATTTTAATTTAAACTACGTACCAGTCTGGTTTCCTAGGAGCTAAATTGGCAAGATCCTAGTAGGAAAAAGAAACACAAAATCAGAGACAGACAGCAAAACCATGAAATCATTCTGCTTTATGAAAACATCTGTAATTGTTTATATTTCAACAGACTAGCTAAAAAGCTATGTTATTTTTTTAAATAACAAAAATATCTATCTCTCTATGGACAGAGAGGCAGAATGTTAGTTAAAACTAGTTCAGCACAGTGCAACTGTATAATTGGATTATATAGCGTTTTAACCAAAGTAAACGCTAAATTCATCCTTTCTGTGCATCTACATCTGTTTGCTGTGTAAGAGCCACTCATGAAACACACAGTTATTGCTGTATTTTTTAAACACCATTCACTGTGCGAAATATTAGATAACATACAAATAGATTTTCATCAGAGTAAAGTTGCCATTAGGACACTTATTTTGTAAACATGTCATTCTTTTGTCTTTGTAACAGTCCAACGGGTAGCGCATCGAGTTCTTATGCTGTGTTTAATAAGTTTTACTCAGGGCTTTTATTGACTTTATTTCAAAGATCTCTAAAAGTTCTCTGCCAGCTCGAAGTTCAAAAGCATTCATCTTTCAACCTGTTATAATATGACTGCTGTTTCAACCTGTTTTAACTGCCAAAAAGAGGCAGTCCTAGGCTTATGGTTAAGGACCCAGCCTTGCAACCTGAAGGTTTGATTTTCGGTCCCACCAAGTACTATGACTTTAGTGCCCACGGGCAAAACATCTAACTCCAATAGCTCACCAATACAGAGCAGTATAAAGGACTGTCCACCACTCCGGGCATGTATGTGCGGGCGTACGTGCATATATATATATATGCAAGATATCTCACAATTTTTTGACTTTTCAAAGTTCGTCAATCTGTTCTGATTATATATATATATATATATAAGAGAGAGTGACTCTTAATGGGCCAGATGGATGGGCCCGCGGCTGGATCAGGAAAGGGCAGAGAGCTCCACGCCAACTCAGACGCAAGGTGGCAGGTGCGGTACTGGTATCATTAAAGATGAACTTGTGGGACCTTTTTGGGTTGAGAATGGCGTGAAGTTCACCCACTCAATGTTGATTGTAAACAGATCAAGCACCTGACAGAATCTACGGATGGAAGGCTTTTGAGTGTCATCATAAAGAAAGATGGCTATATTGGTCACTGATTTGTTTTTGGTTTTGTTTTTGAATGTCAGAAATGTTTATTTCAAAATTTTGTGTTGTTATATCGGTTTACCTGGTAAAAATAAACAAGAGAGATGGGTATATATTTGGTTTTTATTAAGCTGCCTAATAATTCTGAACAGTAATATTTTTCTGCACAAACAGATATCCTCCTAAGATGGCGAAATCTATAAAAAAAACTCTCCAACATCCAATAATAATAAGCTTTGACATTTATGAGTCTTTTGGGTTGATTGAGAACAATATACAGAATCCTTTCAAATACAACTTGCATAATAATTGTGCACAAATTGTATTTGAGAGGATTCTGTTTATTATTGAACAACGACTACGTTCTCAATTAACATAAAAGACTCACAGTAGAGTTAAATGTGAAGGACAAAATCCTGTAGGCAATAATGTTCGCTTTATTACTTTCTATCATACAGAACTGCTCTAAAATAAAATGGTTTAAGGCCTTCCTCAAACAAAGTTCCTCATTTTAAGCATTTATTTATTGCATTCACAAGAGTAGGAAGCATATAAGGTCATTGTGTGTTTTGAGCATTTAATTTAAATCAGTCCATCTTTAAATCCAAATGATAAAATAAAATAATGATAATAATCCACAAAAGCATACAAGAGATACAAACTCAAAAATATAATACGATTACAGTGTCGGCATTAAAAATAAAAGCCTGTTTCATGTGGTTCTGAAACACTGGTCACAGCAGAAATCAGACTTAACACTATGTGAGTGTGTGTTTGTCACAGAGTCAGTGGACATGACAATTGGGGATGTTATTTTACTCACCACTTCCTCAATAATGGGCTCTGGGTTTGCGGCTTCGAGCTGGTCTTTAACTTTGTCTTCCACTGCAAATATAGGAAGCAAAACAGGTCAGACAACATGCATTCCAAACTCCGGAAAAACCTGTACATAAAGAAACAATAACTGGTACAAGAGTGTCAATGCATTTGTAAAAGTAGCATCCTTAGCTTTAACTTTCAGCATACAGACATTAACACTGCAAAAGTGTTTCTAAAACAATGCTTGGATTCCATACATACATACGTTTTTTATTTATTATAAAAAAAACTTTTTTTAAGTAAATAAATAGAGCATGACTACTCCATTGATCCCGTAACATTGTATTACAAGTAGTTAATCAGGCTTGGTCCTGACTGACATTTCTCATCACTGTACTCAAACTGGGGACAAAAATGGGATTACACTCTTTAACTCTATCTTTATCCCGATATCTAATTGATCTGGAGCAGATTCGGACACGATGCTGCGTTACTGTAGGACTAATAAGACACAGTTGCATATATACCCAGTCCCACCTGAAGCTGGTTTAGCTTGAGGCACTTGTCTTTCTTTCAGTTCTTTATCTTCTGGTGTGTAATTTCTTAGCTTGATGTCTCTGTATAAAACACAGAAATAATATGTCATTTTTTTTAAGTCACTGACATAAAGGCATTGTTTTTAAAAATGTTTAAAAGGGCAGAAAGTAACGTGTTCGTTCATAGTACACAAATTTTATAATGAATATGCTTAGTTGTTTTTTTGTATTTTAAGAGTTTAACCATACAAATAAAATTTAAAGCTACACAACTGCAGACTGCACAGGGATGATGGTGTTGCAGTTTAGCTGGTTTTTCCTAAACTAATGACTCGTGTTGTGATCTCAATTATAAGTTGCTTTGGATGAAAGAGTCTGCTATATACTTAAATGTAATGCTATGTTATGCTGGTATAAGTGGCTCATACTGGAGTACTGCTACTGTTACGGTTTTTACTGTGCTCGTCACAGCTACATTACTGCACCACCTTGTAACTGTTACGTCAGAGAAAGTATCTCATTTGTTAGTGCATAGTTTCTGTTAGTAATATCCGATGGATTAACCAGTAATCATAGGATATTGCCCACAGATTGCTGCTGGATGGACAATTTTGGTTAATAGAGTTTTTTTTTAAGGTTGCCGTGTCACTGTATATTAACTACATTAACACGCCATGACATCAGTGATACAAAAATAATACCTGATCCGTTGGGGGTCCTGATTACTGAAGAACAGAGTAAAAGGGACCAACATGTGGACCACAACCTGCAGTTATAGGACTACAGAGTGCATATATATTGTAAGTGGAACTGCTAAAAAGATTAGCGTAGAAGGAGCTATACGAAATAAAATGGCCAGTGAATGTATTACCTTAATTTGCTTTAGACCTATACAAAAGCAAACAGTCCTCAATCTGGCAATCTGTTCACACAGTTAAATAAAGAATAATGAATGTGGTTAAAATAAAATCTCATTTACACATAAATAAACCAGGTCTCACATACTGTGAACGAAGGCAGAGTTATAAACCACTAACTGATGGTCCAAATCGAATGCATTCAAAAACTTTATCTCTACAAGAAAAATATTAGATAAAGACTCATGTGGAATGTTTCCATGTTTGTTTAACCTTAAACACGTCATTCTAACTGCGGGAGTTACGCACGCACACAATAGGGCACACAATAGGGAACACGTCTTCCAACTCCTTTATAACCTGTTTCCCCAAACAGAGATGTCATCACAGTGAAATGACGCAAGTCCCAAAATCAACTCAAGCATACTTTACAAAAAATAATTACAATCAGTCACCAGCAGGTAGCAGTGCAAGCCTGTACAGTCTTGACAGTTAAAACTAGAGCAATTAAACTAGGCTGCTCTAGTCTAGGCATTCACAAGGCAGACACATGAACAAAGCCTCCCTTCATTCTCTTCCTCAAAGCTAATTAGCATGTAGCACCTGTTTTGCAGGCTGCATCTGGGCAGAGCACTGTGCTAGCCAAGACTAACTTAATAACATCCCAATTATCTCATACCTGTAGCTACGGCAGAGAAACACTGATATCGTTTTTTATTACTGTAAATGACAATCTTTGGGGAGTCATAAAGAGATTCCCAGAGTGAACTGATGAGACAGGCCTCTTTCGTGGCACACTTCTGGGGATTTGGTCTTCATTATTGGTGTAGATTTATCTGCGGCAGGTCTCAAGGGATGAGTGCCGTTTCTATACTTATGAACGAGTGGGGGTCGGAGGCTCGAGTGTAAAACTTGTGTACTTATGTGAATATATAAAATTCTGGAAATTTCTAATAGCACAGTTGTGTGGAGCCAACTAGAGTTTAAGAGTTGTCTTGCTCATTAAATGTAATCTTGTGTTGCAATCTTAAAGGGGTTAATGGGTGAAAGGTAGAAAAGCACTTTTGTCACCAGTCTAGCTGAAGGTAGGCACAAAAACACATTTTCCCTCTGGGACCAATTATTTATCCATTTTTACCCAACTTGCACATCTTTAGACTTTTGTTGGAAATCAAGTGTCATAACAGTAATTAATAGTATTTTTATTAATATGATTATTATAGCTATTAATATTACAAATACATACATTACCCATGTAGACACAGAGAGAACAAGCAGTCTACAAACTAAAAGGTCTCCACCCGGGAATTGAACCCAGGACCGATGAGGTGACAGTGTGAGCCTAGGAGTGAGCCACCCTGTGAACAAATGCTGTTGCATCATGTTTGTACACGTACTCCTAAGACTATGGATGACCTAAATAAGATTACTGGTTAGATCAGTAACTCAGTCATGTTTGCCAAAGATGATTCCATTTATCAATCGCAAGTGTTTATATAGCCTTTCCAGTCTACAACATTAATTAAACATTTAATAAAAAAAATACAGTTATATACAGTGGACAAAAAAAATAAGTATTTGACACCTGACCTTAAAAGTTTTATTGCAAAAAAAAAAATTAATAAAACATCTCAATTTTATGCCAGCTTTATTTTAACAGTGAAACTGAGGAAAACAACATGAAATGAGAAATAAAAATTAGAATTTCATTGAAGGAAATAATATTTCCCCCCTTAGTAAAACATCATTTAATACTTGGTGGCAAAACTCTTGTTGGCAAGCACATCAGTCAGACGTTTCTTGGAATTTTTGATAAGTTTTGCACACTTCAGGAGTAATTTTTACACACTCCTCTCTGCAGATCCTCTCCAAACCATAGATTCTTTAATGGGATCAAGGTCGAGACTGGCTAGGCCCCCCAAGACCTTGATACGCTTCTTATGGAGCCACTCCTTTGGTTCCTTGGTTGTACGTTTTGGGTCGTTGTCGTGCTGGAAGAACCATCCACAACTCATTTTCAGTGCCCAGGTGGAGGCAAGGAGGTTGTCAGACAGGATTTTGCGATTCATGACCCCATTCATCTTCCCGTTGATGTGGTGAAGTTGGCCTGAGCCGTTAGAAGCAAACACCCTCAAAACATAATACTTTCACCACGATGAAGTGATATCTTGAATGGTGCGCCAGGCCTTAGTGGATTGACTTCCAAGAAATGGCACCAACAGTCGTCACCTTCTCAGTTTTTTTTACTTATGGCTTTGTAGCCCATTCCAGCCTTGTGTAGGTCAACAGTACCTTTAGACAGCTCTTTAGTTTTGACCATGGTGGAGATGTTGGAGCGTCACTGAGTCTGTTGGCAGATGGCCTTTTATACAGGTGACAATTTGGGACAGGTGTCTCTCAGGTAACAACTTCACTGAGATTAGCGTGTGTCAGTGATCTGCGGGAGCCAACATTAGTCATGGTTTTAAAGGGTTCAAATACTTATTTCCCTCAATGAAATGCAAATATATATATTTTTAAATATATATTTTTTAATAGTGTTTAATTTTCTACTTTTCCATTTTCATTTCTAGATTATCTTTTTAATGTTCCTCTCTCACTATTAAAATGAAGCCATCATAAATCATAGACCGTTTAATTATTTGACGGGGTACAAACTTTCAAAATCAGTGGGGGATTAAATACTTATTTCCTCCACTGTACCTGGACTCTGTAGTCAATCTAACAGCCTTTCGGATCACATGGCTGAATGATCAATCTGTCATCACATAAGAAATTGAACTGTACTCATATATACATTGGGGGTTATATAGTTATTAGTGCACTTGTCTGGCAGAAGTTCAATTCCCACCCTGGGTATACAAAGCCCTTTCTGGGTGGAGTTTGTATACATCTCTACATTGCTTTTCTCAGGAGGCTCTGGTTTCCTATCATAATATAAAACATTTGTGAGTGAACTGGAGAAACTACACTGCTCCTAGGTGTAAATGCATTAAGTCTCTGTGCCCAAGATAGACTCTCGTAAGGAGTGCAGGCTTAGACTCCAGCATTTCCCCACCTAGCAAACAGATTTAGCATAAACATCTTTAAAACAATCAATGAACATTTTGTGACTTAGACGGTGCACACTAATCTGTTAGTGATTTACCATTACATCATATTTATCTTATGTACGGTTACACGGGATTTAGGAAAACAACAAAAGAGCTTTAAGAAGAAGACTATCGTTAAAGATTGAAGTCTTGTTTGCTGTGAGGAAATAAATCCATACTCCAAATTCATTATTAAGACCAATGAGTCAGCATATAGAGAGGAGGTTGAACTGATTATGGACTGGTGCAGCGTTAACAATCTGTCTCTTAATGTGGACAAAGCAAAGACTCGTACATAATCAGGACCCAGTGCACATCAACGATTTCACTGCAGAGATCATCAAGAGATCTGAGCTCCTTTGTGCAGGAATCATCAGTCCATTAAAGGCTAAAGACAGCTCACCTTTATTCTCCCATCCTCACCACATTCTACAGAGGGACTATTGAAAGCATCATGAACAGCTACATCAAGGTTTGGTTTAAAAACTGAAAAGATTCAACCCCCTACAATATTGATGATGACGTTACTGGGGTTCTTCTTCCCTTTAATTAGAAAAAAGCGTATACATTATACGTTATACATAACACGCATAAGTTTTATGCATAGACTGCATAAAACAGTATTGGTTTCAATTTTCATTTTCAGTCAAAGGGCAGTTTCATCCACTAAGCATGTGTTTGGCATGTGAAGGAAAACTATGAGTTTCATGAGAAAAGGCATTAAGGTAGAGAGGACATGCAGAATCCAACAGTATACTTTTTCAGTGGATGTTGTGTAGAAGGTTTCGGTCACTAGTCGGCTACTTAAACAGCTAGATTTTTTAACCAGGCAAAGATTTAAATATGGAAATAAATCTACTTTTTATAATATTCTACTTTTATGACCAGCACCTCCAATTTTCAGGCTTCTAAAAAAAGGCCTTTCAAAAAAACAAATTTCTAAAAATAATACAATTATCAGGCACTTTTGATTTCTGTCCAAGTCTTGCTACTTTGAACAAAGCCTTTTCTAAACCCATCTTTAGTTGTTGTATATTTAGTCTCTAGGCAACCAACTACAGAGCTGTATGTTTAAGCACACCCAGTGATCTGTGTTTCCAGACATTTCAAGCGTACCGCAGATTGATTCTGATATGAATCTAAAACACTAGTCTGGATGCAGACCGTTTCTGTTTTAAAAGAGAAGTTAAAGACACTGTAGACAGAAATTAAAAGTTTAACATCTTGAGTGAGTAAAACTTTGTAACATATGGAATGGCAGGCAAAGAAAATCTGATCGAATAACAGTTGCAATCCAACAACCACATACTAAAAAAGTCACACTCTGGAAATCTATG
>JAOUQT010334185.1:0-13240 GCA_025769995.1 Xyliphius kryptos | reverse complement strand
CAATGCCAGCTGTGGAAAGAAGGTTTGCTGTGTCTGTCAGCACAGTGTCCAGAACATGGAGCAGATACCAGGAGACAAGACTACACCAGGAGACATGGAGGGGGCCGTAGGAGAGAACATCCACCGCCTCATCAGGAGCATGCCCAGGTGTTGCCCAGGGATGTCATGAAGGCACGTGGAGAACACACTACTGAGCCTCATTTTAACATGTCTTGAGGAATTTCCACTGAAGTTAGATCAGCCTGCCTTTTATTTTCCACTTTTGATTTTTAGAATGATTCCAAATCCAGACCTCCATGGGGTAATTTTAAATTTTGAGTATGTTTTTTTGTTTTGAACTAAATATATATACAAAAAAATATCTACTTAAATATTTTAGTCATTGAGATTTAGGCCGTTTTGGTGGTCCTTTAAATTTTCTTTAAAGAAATTCAAATTAAATTTAATTTCCAATTTGTCATTTTGCAGTTTCGTTTGATATCCTATGGCTCATTGTTAAAATAAAGCTGGTATAAAATTGAGACATCTACAATTTCATTGTATTAAAACTCAGTCAGTGGGGGATCAAATAATTATTTACTCCACTGTACATGGGCAATTCTGAACCACTATTCACCTGGAATCCTATTATTGGACTGTGGGAGGGAAATCCACATGTAGAACCTACACCCTAATGTGGCATATTGGTTCACACCTGACCCCTCAGTCTTTTTAGATCAAAGCGTACAAAACCTAATAATGCCCGATTCGTGTGCCATTTTGTTCGTACTATTTTTTAGTCACAACATCTGATTAAGACATGCAGCGGTTCTCCTGCTGTTCTCACTTTTGCAAAAGCATTGTGATGCAGCCTGTTGCATTTGGGAGAAGGGGGAAAACCTCCAATAAAATTTGAAACGCATGTAACCTTCCCTTAAAGCGATCATGCTTTTTGCTTCCATCTTTATTAGCAGCTTAGTTCTGGTTTCTTCAGGATCTTTGATCGTTAGTGTTTATAATTAAGGAATTTCATTAAGACATCACCAAGGAAACATTTGTGCAGGAACAAAAGGTGGTCTTCAGACAAAAATCACTTGTCATGTTTATTAAAACACTTTGAAAAGCATTCAGACTGAACTTTAAGGGAACTGGCACACATCTTACTTCTTCATCTGGACCTGAAAGAGAAAACAAAATTAAAACTTACATATAAGTCAACAGTTTAGGAAAAAAAACAGTTAAACGGTAGTAACCATCAACGCTGTGCATTACTTGATTTGGATGTTTTTTTTATTATTATTTCTTCATTTTATAGCAAGTGTGTGGAAGGGGTGTGTTTTGAGAAGTTTCTTGAAAATGTTGAATGACTCTGCCTTACAGATATTGTAGGGAAGCTTGATCCGCTATTTAGCGGTGGTGAAAGAAATGGAGTGAGAATTAGCACCTTGTGATTTGGAATCGCCAGGAGACATTCGTCACTGAATGAGTTGGAGTTTATTTAGTAAAAATGGACTGAAGGTAAGCGGGAGCAGATCCAGCAACTGTTTAGTAGGCCAGAGTCAGTACCTTGTACTGAATGCGAATAGCTACAGGAAGCCAATGGAGCTAGATGTCTCAGGGGATTAGAAAGAAAATTATAGACAAGCATGTTAAAGGTAATACGGCAATCTCCAAGCAGCTGGATGTTCCTGTGACTAGTTATAATACATATTCTAAAATTTTAGATCAATGGGACTGTAACCAACAACTTCGCTGATGTGACTAAAGGAGGAAAATTGATGACAAAACAAAGACTGATAAAACGAACGGTAACAAAAGAGCTCAGGAAAAACTTTTGGTAAAAAACCTCAAGGAACATCAGTGGCATATCGCATCATCCGTTGATGTTTGGGCCAAAGTGGACTTCATGGGAGATGACCAAGGAGGACATTATTGAAACATTAAAGACAGACGAGAATTTGCACAACTACATGTTCTATGGACCGATGAGACTAAAATATTTTGCCAATGCAAGTCAGCGCTGCGTTTACAGACAGAAAAATAAGTGTCAAGAAAAGAACACTGTGCCTACTGTGAAGCATGCAGGAGGCCTTGTTATATTCTGCAGCTGCTTTGCTGCATCTGGCACAGGGTGTCTTAAATCGATGCAGGGTACAAATAAATCTCAAAACTGTGCTGCCCAGTGTCAGAAAGCCTAGTCTCAGTCGCAGGTCATGGGTCTTGCCACAGGATAATGACCCAAAACACACAGCTAAAAACATTTCACGAAAGGCCAAGAGGAAAACATTGGACTATTCTTTAGTGGCCTATGAGCACTGAACAAAACATTCTTCAGCATTTTTGTTAAAACCCTTTATACATAATAGAACTGAATCAGTTTGCTCAGCAGGTATTTGGCTCACTCCTCATGGGTAATTTCTGACTTTTCTTTGTTCATTTATTATTAGTATTAATCATTCAAGTTATTTCTCTGACCATTGTGGGTTAATAGTGGGCATTCAATTAGGATGTGTTTAACTGAGAATGTGGTTCGATATGCCTGGCAGCTCTGTGCAATTTCCCTTGTGGTGGTTGCTTGTGTGTACGCCCAGTATGTCAAATTCGGCATCTTATCACACTTTTTCCAACTTTTGTTTCAAGCTCATGAGGTTTTTAATACCTGAAAATATTTTCGTAGAGCATCTGTGAGAGGAATAGGTTGAGTGCTGATCATATATTCTGTTCTAGCGATCTGGTCTACTTCATTGCCGGGACTCCCATGTGACTTGGTATCCAGACCAAAAAAAAAAAAGGGGGGGGGGGGGAACTAATTTTTGTTTTAAAATGTCAAGACTTTTTAGTAAAATCGAACGGTTCATTTTGCAGACCCATCTTCAGTGACTTAAACTTAATGGGTGGGGTGAAAACAGGGTGAACCACATTACTGCTCTCCTTGAGTAATTAGGGTTAAGGGGGTTTCTCAATATTGGAAACATGTGTACACTAGATAAACCCCAGCCTTGAGATTTATAGCACGAGAACAATTTAGCCAAGCACCTTGTTTGGGTTTTAACACCATGAATTACCACCTTGCCTTAAACAGAAGGCTGCAGTTTACGAAGTCCTATTACAAAGCTATATTAGGTCCCATAGTATCAAGTCAAGATTTTTGAGGATTTTTTTGAGCAGATTTTAAGTCTGGGGGTAATTAAGATTGTTATATTTTGGTTGCTGTATCACAGGTGACACATGGTGGTGTCTCTCCCTTTAGGTGAGTCAAATTAGTGTCCTAGTCGACATCTAGTCCATTTTGCTAGATCATTTTTGTTTTACATTTACATTACATTGAGTTATTTAGCAGACCCTTTTATTCAACGAGACTTGCAAAGATCCCAACTTTGTTGGGATCAGAAGACCGGGTTGATACAGCACCCTGGAGCAATGAGAGTTAAGGGTCTTGCTCAAGGACCCACAATGGCAACTTCAATGGAGCTGGGATTTGAACCCCAAACCTGATTTATGGTTCAACACCATAATCATTGAGCTACCACTCCCTAGTTTTGGAAATTTGTGGTTGGGCTGGTGTTTATGGCCAGGTTTTCCTAAAGAGTTTTATTTTCCTGACACTTCCATTCTTGCCAAAGTTCACCAAAGCAAATTGTAACTTAGTTAAAGCCACATTTATTCACCTGGTTCTAAGATACACTATTGCATTATTATTGCCTTTTCATACTTTATTCTATTGACAGAATCAAGTTGAGAAAACAGAATGGAAAACTGTTTTGCTTGTTGTGCCCCCAAATTCAGTGGTCCGCAAACCTGTCATGCAGCATTTTTCCATTTCAAAACACCAAAACACACGTTCTATTACCCTGCTGAAGACTATGGATTTGCATTCTATACAAAAATGTTTAAAACGGACCACTACTGCACCATTTCTAGACTGTGAGATCTATTCAAACATGAATCTGTTTTACCAGGCTGTTTGTTATTCAGTACCATTCATGGGCCATCAGCAAAAAAAACAAGATGCACTACCACCACCATCTGGTTGTTGTACTGCATCGCACTACCAAGAAATTGAAAACGTTGGGGCCAACTAAATTCAACCCTTAAAAAAAACTTGTTTACCATTTGCTTACTAACACAAAGCAGGCTGTGGAAATAAACTGGTTTATAACTAAACCTACCTGTTTTCGTGCAGCAGGGAAGCACGTGGTCATATACTTATGGCCATTAGCTCTGAATATTAGAAGTTCTGTGGTTCATGGGATAACTTCTCAACCTGCAACAGGAAAAACCCTTTATTAGACAGTTAAAGTGGAATGAATTTGAACTGATGAGATTTAACATTAGAATAAGGTCCAGTTATTTTCCAGGCTGATCATTGGGAAAAGTGTCTGACTTCCAGTAGTTTCCTTTAAGAATGGTTCTGCTTGTGAGCCGCATTTTGTGTGTTTTGTTTAACTTTAAGCTACTGTTTATCAAAAGAAGTGTCCCGGCTTTAGTTTGGATTTGGCAGTTAATTTGGGGATTTAAAACTACATTGTTGAGTTGTCCAGAGGAAGGCTTCATGTAAATTTCCTTTAAAATGTCATGTTCACTTGGAAATGGAGAGTTGGATATTCCGTTTCATTTAGTTTTCCTTGTGTGATTCGAGCTTTTAAACTGAAAGCCTTTTTTTGTCTTACTAATCAAGTCCTTTGGAGGCAGATGGGATTTTGTTGTTGATTGATTTAATAACTACCTTAGTTTGCAGTGTGTGATCAGTAATGTCAAACAGTTGAGGTTTTAACACAACCAGTAGCCGAGACTGCCATTCATACCACTGAGTCAAGTTCACTTAGACCAGAGACAAAAGGGTTTTCTTTGCTTACCAGCTGTAGACACTTAATCAGGTGTCGCATTGATTCTTGCATATTTGTTGTCTTTGGATTGTCGAGAGCAAGCCGTCAAAGTTTAGGCTTTGCAGGAGGGATCCATTATTGGCACTGAAGAGAGCAATACTGAGAGAGTTTGGCAGAGGCATGGACTTGTTCAACAGACTGAACATTGTCAACAAGTATATTTTCCATATTTGATCTAAACTGGATCGGTCATGATCCCCTCACCCTGGTGGACTGAGGTAGAGCATTTTCACCTTTTCCAGGAGGTCTTTGAAGAGGAGTGGAGCTCTGGCACTTTGATTAAAATCTTTATTCATAAAGAAACAATATTCTAGGGGCACTGCAGGTTAACATCAAGTTACCAAAAAAAAAAAAAAAACTAACATTAATCACTTAAACTGGACCATACATCAAGAGCCAGGCAGGAGAAACAATAATAAACCAACAGTTAAAAAGGCAAAAAAAGTCACATGGTTGGGTACAGCTTGAAACCGAAGCACAAAGTCCATCTAGAAGTCTTCATTTCTGCGTGCGTCCACTGTGTTACTGCGATCTAACAAGCAAGGAGTCAGTTTCAGTATCGATTGCGGTTCATTCCTCTATCTGTTCGATGGCCTCCACGGCCCCGAGGTGCACCTCGGCTCGAACTGCTGTACTGACGAGGAGGGTATCCTCTCTCTAGGTCTTGCCTGGGTGGGCGATCGTTGCGACTAGCAGAGTACGGCACACTTCGACTGCTGGAGTAACCATCTCGACTGCCATAGCCGTCTCTGGAACTGCTGCCATAATCGTCATAGCGACTGCCTCCGCCACTCCTGCCGTAGGACGGAGGGTGACCCCTTGAGTGTGGGGCACTGCGCGAGTTACCTGCAGGGTCAACGGGTCATGTAATTTACAAAATTCACAGACATTTCTTTTTGTGCAAGCTTTTAAGTGGCCACCTTTCCTACACATTAATCACTGCTGGCACAGTTTCCAGATCAGGGCCTGTGATTTTCAGATGGTGCCATAATTTAACTTGGAGCTGTTTCTAAACTAAACTTGAGAATTGGTGGAAGTGGAGTTTTAGGGGCTTTCCTGGCCGACTGGCTTCTTGTTTGGTTGGAACAGTTCTACAAAAAGGGCTTAAGACAGTAAGGCACTGTGTTGATTCCACGTTCTGGGTCATTGAGGAGCATGATTTCAGCTGAATGGAATCCTGAAAGGTTTAACTAGTCATACTGAAGTGTTATTGAAAGTCTTACGCCGTCTGAATGGAAATCTTTAAGACTGCACAAACATGACCACTTACCATAATCATCGTCGTCATCCTCGTCTTCCTCGTCATCATCATAAAGGTCTCTATAGGAGCCTCCACTGGGCCGGTCCATGTAGCCCCTGTGTTCACGCCCACCACCGTACCCATCACGATCACTATGAACAAGGATACATGACAGTGTTTGGTGAACTTCTATGATCAGCGGCCAGAATAATTCAAAACATCTTTAAACAATAAAGAAGCATGGTGGCTATTCACAAATTTGACCTGAATGGAGGGTGTGGGAGCTTAGTGGTTAGGGGTGGGGCCATTGAGCCAAAATTGGCAATTTAAACTCCATGTGAACCAAAGCTGCCAATGTTGGCTCCCCCTGTATTTTGTGCCTTTTCTTTTAATTCGAAAACTCAAAGCAATTTAAATAAAAGCCTCTGCATTACCTAGGATAATTTAAAAAGGGAACATTAATGAATTTAGAAATAACAAAAAAACATTAGGAGTTGTTCAGAATATTCAACACCAGACCACCTGTAGGTCCATTTCGGTTTCAAAGAAAGAGGTCATGTGGTCTCTGGTACTTCTAACGTTATAAGAAATGTGAGCAGTGTTTCAGCAATATAAATAAAGATCACCATTGTTCACATACAGCACCTGTGCCTTTCAAAAGTAGGGTGAATTCCTTCATCTTTTACTAGTGTTTGCGATGTGCAAAGAGTCATAGATATGATCCCATTGTTTATAAATGAAAGTAATTATCCAGTAACTAGACATTTACAGGCAACTTTTTGTTCTATGGTTGCTGCAACGTGTAAGGTCATTGTGGAACCAGCTTTTTTGGTTACACGCAGCTACTACCGAGCTTAATACTATATATAACAACATTGTAATCGCATGTTGCATGGACCCCTTAACAATGTGAGGTTTTAACATGTTGAATTTTTACTTGGTTAGTTGATAAAGTAAAAAAAGTAATATTAATTGACATCATGACCAGTGTTGTGGAAGCAGTTACATTTAGTGTAACCATAAGAGTTATCTGACTAAAATTTTATCGAATCGAAATGCAGCACACAAACAGTAATCGATCAACAGGACCAGAATAGGGCACTGAATCTGACAATCAAGAAAGTGGAAAAGTCATGACTTACAGTTTTTTTGGTAAACGTTTATCTTTTCTATGACAGTTACATACATATTAGTATACGTACGAACTCAAAACTCACACCTAATAAACAGCTAGATTTATTTTATCCTTACGTAATGTTTTTTGGTGTCTGGTTTTAGGATTTTGAATTAAATAACTTGCGTCTGGTGGTTTAGTGGTTAGAGGGTAGAGGTCGTCTCTGAAAGTTGTAGGCTAAAATCCCTGAGCCACTGAAGTAATTGTGGGTCTTTGAGAAAGGCCCTCATTGCTTCATAACGCTGTATGATCAACCATGGGTTCCTGACCCCAACCAATTTAAGACTTAAAAAAGTAGTAATACAGTTAAACATGCAATAGAAGTAAATATGATCTATTAGGTAACAAAAAAGGCTGATATTTGAATAATGCTCTAATCCAAGCTCAACCAAGCCAAAGAAAAAATCCTGTCCAAGTCACTGTGCAAGGTCCCACTGTTAACACCGTAATGTAAATTCCTATGAAATGCAATTAGAAAGCAAGTACACTGCTCCAAAAAATGAAGGGAACACCAAAATAACATTCCAGATCTCAATAAATAAAATATTCCAGTTGAAAACCTTAGATGGTTTAATGCACTGAGAACAAAACAAAAATGATCAAAGACAACTGATTTCAGAGCAGTGTGGTTGACAAAGTTACATTGTGTTGTTTAAGTGTTCCCTTTATTTTTTGAGCAGTGTACATCACCTGATGGAACAGAAGTTAAGCACAGAACATCTTTATGAAAAAACATACCCATATCCTCTGGACATTGAATCATAATCATCTCTTGAGCTGGGTGGATAGTCACGATATGAATAATCACGCGGTGGAGGCCCATAGTCGCGGCTGTCTCGTGAACTCATGTAGTCTTGACTAGAATAGCTGCAAAATGCAACACATGTAAGTGACTGAGGAATGGACAAAAGCTTTTCAATTACATTTAAATCAATCACAACAAAACATGCCTGTCTTTCATGCTGTAGTGGTCATCACGAGGTGATGGATAGTCGTCCCTCCTGGACATGCTGTCTCTGCGGGGAGGACCGTACGGATCCCGATCTCTATACAGTGAGGCTGTAAATTAAGGGTTTGAGTTTAGTTTACACACCATAGCTCATTTAACAATTTAGTGTTTTAAAAGAATATATCTTACATCTGCCCATGGGTCCAGATGGTGCAGATCTTTTAGGTGGTGGCCCCCCATTCCGCATCGGTGGTCCACGTTTTGATGGTGGTCCTCGGGGTGACAGCCCTTTAAAGAAAGGATCTACAAACTATGTTATCACAGTCATTATAAAGGTTAAAATTATGAACACACTAAAGACTCAGAACTTCTTAGAGAACATTAATATCATGTCCAAAAAGATCAGGAAATCAAAATGTCATCATGGTCCACAACAGCAAAGAAAGTGAAAAATCTTGAAGGACTCAGTACCTCTGCCAGGTGGTCCTCGCATTCCACTCGATCCGCGTGAACTTCTGGGAGAACCACGACTACGTGGGTGCATTGAATAACCACGGCGTGCTGCGGACTCAAACCGTGGTTTTGTCGCCTGCTCTACTTTGATTGGTTTGCCATCAAATGACTAAAAAAAAAAAAAAAAAAAAAAAAAGTCGTGTTTAATGTGAAACAGTTGAAACTTGCAACTAAAAACATAACAGGAGCCAGTGGTTTAGATTCTGACCTTTCCGTTCAGCTCCCGTGAAGCATCTTTGGCATCACCAGGATTCTCGTAAGTCACAAAAGCATATCCCTTGGACTTGTTTGTTTCACGATCCCTGATTAGAAGCACTACGAGAGAAGATGATGTTAGCGTTTGAGCTTTATGCTTAAATTTAAAAAAAAAAAGCCAGATTTAGCTGATGATTCACAAGCTCAGGACTTCTTAGAGGTAACGATCAAGATATTTTCAGCTCTTAAATCAATTCCAAAATGTCATCATAGCTTGTGTTAAACCCGGTCCTCACTGCATTATTTAAACTTGACCAAACTAAAGGGTGACCGCACAATAATTCAAGAAGACAGAATGACAGATAAATAGTTAAACAAACCACATTGTTTCTGCACCAACACCACATTTTGTTTTCTTCCCTTAAGGATGCCTTTTAATCTCACTATGTGCTTTTTTAAGTCACATTTATAGTTTAGGTTAGGCCCACATAACTCATTGAAATGTTTAAAACACAGCAATGACATTGATGTGCATGTTTCTAAGTGACACTGCTGGACTGATGATTCCATCAACTCCATGTTAAGCCACCAGCATCCTGTGGTCACTGAAAGGATTTAAGGATACTAACGAAATGTGCAAAAATATTAAAGACTGATTTCACTGGTGAAGCATTATTGAAGCATAGTTAAGTGGACAGTGTTAAAACTCAGCAGCATCACTGTGGCTAATCTTATGCCACAAACCCACACTGCCATGCCATCGCCCACCACCCATTCACCGTATTTATACATTTAAAGTACACCAAGCGAATATGATCAAAATAACTGGCTTTTGTTGTTGAGAATTCAGTGAAAATAGAGCCTTGTGACAAAATCAAGTCTTAGTTTCACAGAACACATTATGCAATTAGACACATCTGCATTACTCCTAATTTATAAGAACAACGTTAAGTACTCACCCTCTGATATGCGGCCAAATTTGCTGAAATAGTTTTCAAGGGCCTTCTCGTTCGTTTCGATGTTCAAGTTTCCAATAAAAAGCTTCCCAGGTCGGTCGGCTTCCGCCATTATTCGCTCTGATGACTACAAAAAGAGAACATTGACTTACATTTTGTAGACAGGTTTTGGGGTTAGGATGACACTTGTTGAAAAGTCATTCAGTGACAAACCAAAGAACCACAATCACAATACACAACAGGAGTCAAGTAAAATGTTAATGTGCACAAACTAAAATTAAACAACTAATGACAAAAGAAGCACTCAAGTACGGCAGAGACTTACAGCACTTTAATCTAAAACCAAAAACTGACTGATCAGATAACAAGAGCTCTGATGAGCACAGGCATGACACACCCAAAATGCACCGGGGACACAGATCCAATCATTTATATTACAGGGAGGAGGTCTGGGTGCATTTGAAAACAATTGTTCAGCAGTGTGAACAGAAAGTCGACCTCAAAGTACCTCACTGTATTACAGTTGCTTGACAATTTAATTTTGATGTCCTTTTAAATCACAAAGACAGGACAGTAGAATAAATACTGAATAGCACAATTACACTACAAGATTAAAACACCATGTTATAAACTCATCACATTACTATGTGTAAACCTAATCGCCTGTGCAGCATTCAATTTATACTAGTACTGTGCTTGCCCTACTTTTTACTTAATAAAATGAATATGTGCACCATATTTCCAAACTTGCCCTACGCCACATTGAACATTTTGTAAACCCATGTCTGTAGGTTCTACTTTAAATTGTGGATTCATTTATTGCACAGGAATACAAAAAAACAACTTGTTTAAAAATGGAAATGACATGTTAACATGCATATAAAACAGGATAATGAAATCCAATCACAAGTGCTTGCTAACTTGTGTGTAAAAGCAGACATGAAAGCTGCTGATCACTTGAGCCACTCTGATTACATTCAGAAAACCAGGGCTGAAAAGGCCCATTAATACGTGCTTATCTCACATGAACAAAATGACTGCTGGTAAAATGTGCTAATGTAATTCACAGATTCAAATTCACGAACAGACTTGTTACATCACAATGTGCATTTCACCAAGGGACAAGTTTAAGAGGATTCATTTGCATGTGAAGCAAAAAAGTAAAGCCAAACGTGAACCTGGGCAAACAAAAGCCAAGACGAGAAGACAATTACCAGAGAGGAACAATTCACCAAATCAGAGTAAGATCTTAATACTATATAAAGCAGAAATAACTTGAAATTATGAGTAACAAATCATAAAACAAATCAAAAATGCTCACACCAAGTAACCATGAACAGGCAACCACCCACAAAACACACTTTAAAGAAAAACACAAAAGCTTAAACTTTTCAATCTCCCGGATTAGTCTAAAACCCGTCCAACTGCCATTTAAGTGGTGTAGTGAAATGCTTATGACCAAGTTGCACAATGTGAATGACCTACTGCACTCGTGCTATTGTTCTACATCAGACCTAGGTCTTGTCCTAGCAACAAAAACAAAGCCTGATATTTGCTCAGGTCATGTAATCATTGTATGCATCACAACAGCATAAAGACAAGAAGGATACAATCACAAATAAAGACTGCTTTATGAAAAAGCATAAACAATTCAGCTCAACAGTATGGTTAATCAAATACTATGTTAACAGTCAAATGTAAGAAAAGGGCTTCAAAAGAAAGGTATGTGATCACAAAATTTTAAATCATTCATCCAGAGCTCGGCACTCCCACTTGATAAAACACTATTGCAGGCTATATATATTTATTCACTGACCATCTTTCAGTGATGTGTCTGGCTTTCCTAGTTAAACTGGTTTAACTTGACAGAGAAGGAATCTACAAGAGCCAAAAGTTTACATTCCTAACAATGATAGGCTTTAATGTAGGCTTGTAGTTAAGGAACCAGCCTCACAACCTAAAGGCCCCTAGTTCAATTTTCAAACCCACCAAGGAAGGAAGGCTAACAACAATTTCTTCCTTAGCCAAAAGACACAAGGCTGCCCGCCGCTCCAGTTACATGTGCTCATTTCATGCAGTGTGTGCATGTTTTACTGCACAATTGGTTTAGATTCCTCTGTGTGTAATAAAAGTATGCAAAAAACAGGTCCCTTCAGGTGTGTGA
Organism: Xyliphius kryptos; assembly: GCA_025769995.1. Taxonomy (NCBI): domain Eukaryota; kingdom Metazoa; phylum Chordata; class Actinopteri; order Siluriformes; family Aspredinidae; genus Xyliphius; species Xyliphius kryptos. The sequence goes on along the minus strand of JAOUQT010334185.1, from coordinate 1,184 downwards.
ACAAACCACTCGAAACCCCTGGTCTGAAGATAGAACAGATCTTGAACAACCAAAAGAAAAAAAGAAAAACGAAACTGATGCATCTTTTTACCAACATCAGTCTTCATCTCACAGATAGCAGCCACATTCTTTATAAGACACTGAGTACAAAATGCTAAATTATTGAAAAAGCATTTATTATAATCCGATACCAAGATAAGCTAAAATCTTCCTTTTACACCTGATATACTCTATTGAAAGAAGTAATCAAGATTGAAAAGATAGAAAAGTTATAAAAAAAACTAAAAATCTGTAATATCTCAATAAACAATCTAGCTAATAAGATTCTATAATGTTCATGGTTTGGCTACATAATCACAAAGTTTAGACTTAAGACTTAAAATTCAAGGTTACACAGTGGGTTATAACAAATTACACCAAAGTTAGAACTGAAACTTAATTTAAAGCGATGTACAGGATTTGGAATATGACCCAATAACCAGTGCAGACTGCAATAAAATGGAAAACTAAGTAAAAGTGCCAACCAACAGTAATACGTTTTAGTGTTAGTACTGTAGAAGTTTGAAGCCGTCAAAAATATCCCCAGTTTAATTCCCGGTTTTACCAAATACCATGGTTGAAGTGCCCTTGGGCAAACCACCCAACTCCCAATTGCCCCACAAGCTCCATATACAGACTTGCCCACCGCTCAGGGCACATGTGCTCATGTAAATTTCCCTGCATAGATGGGTTTATTGTGGAGGGCAAATTCCTCTTTGTACAAATACACAGGTAACATCGATCACTTTAGTGTAGAAACAACCCCTACTTTTAATCTCTGACCTCAACACTGAACATGGCTTAAAACTGCCAACAATGGAAATTATATCTTGAACTGCAGTCTCTGAATCTCACAAATAATTTGGATGAATTTGAAGTGTTCTGCAAGAAGTCTTCCCTTAAGTGATCCATTTTGCCAAGGGGTGAGGGTGGGGGCAGCCCTGTATACAGTACCCAGTGAGCAATTGGGGTTAGGTGGCTTGCTCTTCATGGTACTTCAGCCATAGAGCTTGGTGGAATCAGGAATCAAGCCAGAGACCTCCAGGTCGCATTGTTTTTTCCTTAACCAAAAGCCTACGACTAACGTTACCCCGATAAGGGACCAACTTAAAATGGCATGCACCAGAACCTCCTGCAAGCGATTC
>JAOUQT010334160.1:0-11077 GCA_025769995.1 Xyliphius kryptos | reverse complement strand
TGGTTGTTTAGCATTTGTTTTCTGCTTTTTTTAATGGCATTGCACAAATTAGTTCATTATCTTGACTGTAAAGATGTGTAATATATAAACAGGACCATTACGTGTTTCTTAGTGAATCTTTTGTGTTACCGTCTGTCTGATAATCCTTAGCTACCTCTGTTTGAGATATTGGAAAGCTCATGGCGAAACAGAGGCAGTTGTTCTGCTAATAGCATTACTGTTTCTACAGATGAATCTCTAAACACCAGTTTTGGACATCATTTGTAATTGTTTTAAATAAAACATGTTTTTTAGGAACTTCCATCAGTTGCTGTTTTTTGGTTTTCTGTTTATTAATTACAATTACAAACTGTATAATATATATGGACTGCAGTACATACTGTGTAAGTCCCTTTACTCTGTCTCCAATAGTAGCACCACAGAGCAGGTATTGTTTAGTTGATGCATTATTTCTATCCCAGCAGTGTCACTAAGGTGTTAAATAAAGCAATAAGGTAAGAGATGTGCATTATTGTAAATAAACCACTGGAACTGGGTGTTATTAGTGCTGTAACACCTATTTGCCGGGGTTTATTAACAATAATGCACAACCGCGAGTGCCTTATTGCCTTTATAAAACGGCTACTAACACGCTATAATAAAAAAACAAGGTGGGATTCATAAATGCGTTGTCTAAAGGTAAAATCGTCCGTTTTTTAAAATGAACCCTGATCGCGAGTCAAAGATTTCCGGTTTCTTTAACAATCCAAAAAAAATCAGTATATTTTATACCGTGAATTTATACGAATGGAAAGCGGTCAGAGATGTGGGTTATTGTGAATAATGTCACAACCAGACAAGCATCAGCCAATCAGATTCAAGGCCCGGAACTTTGTAAATGAAACTACAGCAGCACTGCTGCACTAAAACCCCCTCACCACACCAGTGTCACTGCAGAACTGACAATAAGCAATACACCACCCAAATTATACCTGTTTGTATGATGGTGCTGACAGAACCAACAGCGAACTAACAGAAAAAAGAAAACAGATGGACTACAGTCTGTAATTGTAAAACTACAAAGTCCATCTATAGGGTAAGTAGAGAAACTGGAGCAAGACCGGGAGCATGTCCATCTTTGTCACAACTTGTGAACCCTCATGGCACAATACAATTTCAACAGTTATAATTACTTACAGGCGGCTTAGTGGTTAACACGGTCGCCTTTATGTTCTATGTTCTCCCTGCGTCCACGTTGGTTTTTCTGTGGGTTTTCCGGTTTGCGCCTACAGTCTAAATACATGGATTCAAGGTAAATTGGCTGCTCTAAATTGCCGCTTTCAAAATGAAATATCTATATAACATGATCTTAAACTCAAGACTCAATTTCTGTTAGATTAATTTTGTTAATTCAATCCACATTCACATTTCATGTTATGATTTTAGGAGTGGGCAACACGGTGATGTAGTGGTTTGCCCACCCGCATTTCGATCCGGAGATCCGTGTTCGAATCCCGATCCTGATCATGTTTTCCCCGTAACCGGGTGGGTTTTCTCCAGGTTCTCCGGTTTCTTCCCACAGTCCAAAAACATGGATTCAAAGTAAATTACTTGCTCCAAATTGCCCTTATCTGCAATGCCCTATGTAGTGTGTGTGTCTGTGAGTGAGTGTGCCCCATGATGGATGTGGTGTCTATCTGCTGAGTGCTCAAAATGTTCTCCCCTGAATGGGCATAGGGAAGATAATGAGATGAGATGTTTGCAAGCATGTGACAACACATACACAAAAAAAGATCTTAGACAGGTTACCGTTTAATTTGTTACTGTATTATATGTCAACCAAGCGTGAAATGCCATCGTGAGGACAGACGGTGGACTAACATTAAAAAAAATAGATCTGTGTGATCACTTGGTCATGTAAATATAAAAGTATAACTAAGTTAATAAAACTTAATATTTCACTGTTACAGGTGATGATACCACCTATACAGCTATACAATATGCTTTAAAATAAAAAAATATAGTTAGATTACATTTTAATAAGATATAGAAGCCACTCCAAAGCAAACTGCCAGGCAGATGCTGCGATTAGGGCACATTGGCACATGCAGTATGAAAATATATACGTTTTTTACAGCTTATCACAGGTCTTGGTGATTTTTTTTTATAATGGAATGAATTATATAAAAAAAGAGCATGTGGTCATTACTCTGTTTCTCCATCACTCATCATTTATCTTATGGGCAGGTCTTGAAAGGACCTGTAAAATGTTGTGTGACGCAGGAGTGATATAAGCTTTGGGTCCCACCCTGCTTCATCAGATGTTTTAGAAACACTCCAGTGGTTATAGCATCATCATTCTGTTGAAGTGAAAAAGCGTAGCCAAGATGAACAGTGCTGCGCTGATCCTCCTGCTTATTGCTTTGTTTCAAAGCTCTTCTTTAGCTGGACCAATAGATGGGCTTCATTCGGTGAGTTCATCATTCGATTTTATTATTGTAAAGGTAATATATGTTAAAGTCCTACAATAACTTTTTAAAATGAAGTGCAAAACTTTAAAACCTTAGTGGTTAAGATGTCAATCATACCAGAAGCTGTGAGACTCATAAACTCCTTATAACAAACACATCACAGTAACGCTACAACACTTTCCCCTCACTGATCAACTTCTTATCTATCTACCTCATACTTTACTCACATGTCAAAAGTTTACATATTGCCATAAAAATCTGCTGTCTCTGTTCTATTTCATTCCATTTTTTTTGCTGCTAAATTTATAAGTAAAACTTATATTCTCAGTTGTGCATATATTTATATATTGTATAGTGTATATTATATAGTCTATATTTATATGTATATTTTAACTTTATATATATAATATATAAGCTGAATTTGTTTATTTTTAATCTCAGATGTTTCACTTAAAAATCCAGGGAGAAGCTGTTGAGCAAGGATCTTCTGTTGAATACCAGGTGGGTGTTAAAAACACATAATCACACTAACAATTATAGTAATAACACTTTTAAATTCAGGGTAGAAGTTAAAAGATTTTGTTTTACATTTTCTTCATCATTTATTTACTTCCACTTAATCATCTACGAGGGTCGAGGGGGCGTCTCTATGCCTATCCAGGAAAAAACGCCTTGGGCGCTGGGCAGATACACCCAGGACATAGTCACACGTTTTTAGACCGTTGGAGGAAACCCACGCAGACACAGGGAGAACATGGAAACTTTACCCAGATTGGGATTTGAACCAGGAATCTCCAACACTGAGAGACAAATGTGCTAACCACTTAGCATAGACTTAGATCAGTTATGTTAGAAGTATGAAACACAGAATTAGTGTATGGCTGATGATCACCAGAACTAAAATCATAGCCTGACAGAATGTTTCTGCTCTTTTTCAGAAAATGGGTCTCCGACTGAGGAGAGCAATCCCAGTCTCCCAAAAAACACCTGACCGCATATGCACTGGCTGTTTCTCTGTCATAGGAGACCCAACAAATCCACAACAATAAAACAGTCAAAGATCCTAAACTAAGCCATCATGTTTCCTATTTTATACCTTTAATTTTTTTATTGTTCTTTTTTACAAGCAGCTATTTGACCTCAGATTTGATAAATAAACATGTCTGATTCTATCTGTCCATTAAAAAAAAAAAGTGTTGTGTGGTTCTTCTGACGCACCAAAGGTATAACTGCATTTGTAATTTGTGGATTTCCTAAACTGTTGAATAATGACACGGATTACAGACTGACGTCCAAGTGGCTGGCCCGCCGCTATGTCATTACAACCGCAGAGTGTAATTATGGTGTGCTGGGTGTAGACGAAGCCCAAATTTAATTATTCTTAAGACCACCTCTTAAGGCCATCAGTCTTTTCTCATTCTGGCCTTTTTCTCTTCTAAACAAAACACCAAAATATTGTGATGTGTCCTAAAGGTATCATTTAAGAAATCCTATTGTTTAAAGAATAAGAAGCCTTGCTCACTTTTACAGAAAATGTTGAAAACAGGGAAGTATTGAAGAACACAGATAAACCCAATGTATGTGCAGTGTGGATTTTAAAAGAATGCCTTTAATTCAGTTTGTAAAATAACAGTGTATTTTACACAGACCAAAGATCAGAATGGGGAATAAACAAATGAAAAGCAAGCATTTTTTGCAAGTGTTGCAAGAAGCCCTTCTAGAAAAAGTTCATTGTGTCTCCGGTTTTGCTTTTGAACCTGTGTGAACAAATAGAATTGGATTTATGTTCTAAAATGCCAGATCACAAGATATTAGATAAGAGATTAGATGTGAATTAAATTATTTGGCTGAATAAAATCTGGAATTAATTTACTACAAATATACAAATAATAATAATAATAGCAATACATGAATAATAATAATTGTGTGGCACTTTGGTGTATACATCAATGTATACATTTAAGGTAAATTAAGATGAATGTTTTTGAGAAACCTTCACTGTTAACAGAAAAGCTGACAGTTAGATGGGATGAATAATAATAATGACCAAAAAAAATTTAAAGAATTAAAATACACCCAGGACAGGGTGCCAATCCTTCGTTGGACATACACTCACACAGACTATAGGGGCAATTTATAGCAGCTAATTTACCATGAATCCATGTTTTTGGACTGTAGGAAGAAGCCGGACAACCTGGAGAAAAACCACACGGACATGGAACCTAAACCCAGATTGGGATTTGAACTTAGAATTCCCAGTGTTGAAAAGCAAACGTGCTACACACTGTCACTGTGCCGCCCTACTTAAAAAAAATTACCTTCTCAAATGAGTTTATGTGTAAGGTTCTCACTAATTTTACCTATTTTGGTCTTAATAAGAAGTCAATTGAGAACTAAATTAAAATCTGGGCGCCAGAAATTTTTAAACAGTTGTATAATGTAACCTAGGGGGCAAACTTGCAAGTAAACCAGTCTTCCCACAGACTAGCTCATAATGTTATTCTGATTAACAACACATAAGAAGTCCATTAAATCTGTTCAGGGAAACTAACTATTTACACAGTTTTAATTTACACAGTTACCTAATGACATGTAAAACCATTTTGTAATTGCTGGTCTTTGCTTTATTAACGGAATAATTTATTTTGTCCCTTGTAGAAATAGTTTTAACAAACTTTAGTTTAACTTATTTTTTTTTTTTACTAAATGAGTAAATATTCTCACACTTTTGATGATTTGTACAAAAATTTTGTTATGATTAAGTGTAACTATTAATATGTGGCTATATTATCTATTTGATATCAATAGAACACTGGACTAAACATCACATCTTCAGCTCAATTGTCTACTAGGGTCACCCATCCAGGGGAGAACATTTTTGATGTGTACGCTCAATCACACTATATAGGGGCAATTTAGAGCAGCTAATTGGTCTAAACATATTATGAAGATTTTAATTTAAGCATGGGGCGGCACGGTGGCTTAGTGGTTAGCACATTTGTCTCTCAGCACTGGGGATTCCAGGTTTAAATTCCAATCTGGGTGGAGTTTCCATGTTCTCCCCGTGTCTGCATGGGTTTCCTCCAGGTTTTCCAGTTTTTAAAACAGTTGTATAATATTATTTATGGGGCAAACTTGCATGTCCTAGTAAACCAGTCTTCACACAGACTAGCTCATAATATTATTCTGAGAAACAACACATAAGAAATCCATCAAATCTGATCGGAGAAACTAACTATTTACAGTTTTTCTGGTCTCAGGTTGTTATACGTGATCCAATTTAAAACAATCTACAGATAAAGATCTATATCACGTGGGTGATTCCACCCACGTTACAAGGGGCAATTGTTGAATACAAAAGACGAAAGTATTTATACTTTAGTCACATACATACATATAAATATTTTCCTTGTGAGACTGTCCCGAGCGGGATTCGAACTCGCAACACAAGACAGCCAACTGCGTGCAACGTTCTACTTAACCAATTGAGACTATATGAAAGGACAGGGAGAAACCATTCTGGTAGTTAAACAAAATGCTCAAAACGCTAATAAAAACAGAAACCAAGCGTACTGCGGAAACGGGAATCAAACAAAAGTGCACGCTGTAACTGCGGATCAGGGAGGTAAATTGAACGGCTTATGTACACGCAGCGAGGAGAGAAAAGGAGAAGGGAGGGGCTGATCCAGGAGCAGCATCCCTGGATCACGTGACCTTTTCTCTCGCTCGCTCACTCACACACACACTGCCGTACTCGGAGCTAACGCTCCGTGGTAAAGGGCAATTGTCTCGAATTAGCTCTTCCGAGCTGAGAATTACACAATAACATCAAATAAATCATAGAAATGATCTTAGGGCCTGCCCCAGAGACGGAATCCCTAGCAAACCAGACCCGACAGGACAGAGAGAAAACACAACGTAAATTACACACAATCAATAATAAGCAATAAAGGCGCCAGCAACCCAAGAAGGTGTGGCGAGGAGCCCATAGCGGCGTGCCGTATAAATAGCAACGCCGACAGGTGCGCCTCGTCACCTTAATTAGCGCGATGCTTTTTGGGAAATGTAGTTTCCCCCCCGAGCAGAAGGCTGCATGCGTCCTGCCTGCTCTCTCCGCCCCCTTGTGGCAGATCCCGTAACACAAATAAAGCATTTCCATTTAGAAACTTCGGGCAGTTATTATTGGTTCGAATTTATAAAGAGGTCTATTTTACCAAATTAATACACGAATATCTAGAAATAGTTTAGAAAACAACCTACTTTTGTTTGTGGGAATCCTTATTGTGTGGGTGGCATTATTGTATCATAATGAGGCTGTGGGTGGCAGTATTCCACTGCTTTACCTACTGACATGTAAAACCATTTTGTAATTGCTGGTCTTTGCTTTATAACGGAATACTTTATCTATTTTGTCCCTTGTAGAAATAGTTTTAACAAACTTACTTTAGTTTAAATTATTTTTTTAAATAAATGAGTAAATATTCTCACACTTTTGATGATTTGTACACAAATAGTGTTATGATTAAGTGTAAATATTAATATGTGGCTATATCATCTGGTTGATATCAGAGGAACAGTGGACTAAACATCTCATTATCTTCTGCTTAATTGTCTACTAGGGTCACCCATCCAGGGGAGAACATTTTGGATGCATACGCTCAATCACACTATATAGGGGCAATAAAGAGTAGCTAATTGGTCTAAACATATTATAAATATTTTAATTTAAGCATTGGGGCACGGTGGCTTAGTGGTTAGCACATTTGTCTCTCAGCGCTGGGGATTCCCAGTTCGAATCCCAATCTGGGTGGAGTTTCCATGTTCTCCCCGTGTATGCGTGGGTTTCCTCCGAGTTCCCCAGTTTCCTCCCACATTCTAAAAACATGGATTCAAGGTAAATTGAATGCTCCAAATTGCCCTGTATAGTGTGTGTTTGTGAGTGAGTGTGTACCCAACAATGGATTGGGGCCCTGTCCTGAGTGTATCTGCCCAGCGCCTGAGACGTTCTCCCCTGGATGGGCTTGGGGAACCCTCCCCATACGACCCTTATAAAGGAATAAACGAAATATAATGAATGAATGAATAATTTGAACATTCAAGATATTCTGTTCATCTCATTAGTTGTTTGGCTACTAAAAACTATGCATACATTACCCCCATCTAGAAAATCAAAACGTTTTTAACATCAAGGTTAGCTATTTTTTTTTTACATCCTATAGAGTTATTTAGTTTATAGGCGTACCACTGGAATGAGTCAAACCTTCAGTATCATCAGTCAGTGGGGTCTTCTGTTGTTCTGACTGAGGTGTTTGAAATGTGGGGCTATCTTCTGGTGCAGTACCAGTGGGACACCTGTTGGAGGCGAAACAATATAACTGGTGGAAACTGCATTTAAAGAGATAATATGAAACATTTTGTTCCTCATCTTAGATCATTTAAATATACAAATGCTGGCCAGTGTTAAGCTTTGAACTGTTTGAAACCTGGCATTTAAATACGACATATTAATGACTTACACAAGTGGGTGGTATCTGCTCTCCTCCCCATCCAAGATCCCATGATACATTTTAATTTCCATCTCCAGCCTTTTCTTGTTGCTGAACAGCATATTGTAGTCCCGCTGCTGCTCCTCGATGTCCCCACACACATCATTGAGCTCGCCCTCGAGCTTCCCGATAACAGAACCCAGGTTCTGAAGCTCAATATCATGCCAGTGTTTGGCATCGTTCAGCGAGTTTTCCAGGCCTCGTTTCTGCATGTAGGAACATAGTCCTATGTCATAATTCTAGGTCAAGACATCATTACTTAGATTTAGACTTTTGCTTCAATGTGTTTGGGAGATTATTTAATATTAAATGTGCTTTTATATGTCTGCTCACAATCTCTGTCCTGTGTGTATCTGTCCAACGCTTAAAACTTTCTACTTTGGATGGTCATGGGGAACCTCTCTAGTAGAGGATTAGGTGGAAGATAATGTATGGATGGATAAACTAACAGTTAGTACTTCAATTGGATGAGAACATCAATATTTTACACTTAACAAACATGCAAAATTCTGTCTACAGATCTATAATAATCTGCATCTCAGTGCTGGCATCCCTAGGGCTAAATGTACTAGTTATGCATGCCATTGACACCGAAACGACCTTCAGGAACAGCAGTAACCGGCTTTAAACCTGATGCTGTTAACAGCTGAAGATGTTCTTTTTTCTCTTAGGCCTCGAAATAAATGAGGTGCTTCTGCCCAAAAACTATTTCCAAAGCCACAAAACACATTTCTGTTGCGTTACTGTCCAAAGGTCAATGAGCTTAATGGTTTCTTTTTTGCATTTGAGAGAAGACCTAAAATGGTACAGTATATTTAAATGCAGTGGCAAATAGTGTTATCTGACCAAGGTGTAGACGTATTCCCCATTCAATGTCATATCAAATTAGACACATGACGGTTTTTAAGACGAAGATGTATTTCAGTTTCATTTACTTTCTCAACCATTTTATATTAAACTTTCATTTGACAGTGTATGGGTAAATTTGTGAAAATATTAGTGGTTAGCACATTCGTCTCTCAGCGCTGGGGATTCCCGGTTCGAATCCCAATCTGGGTGGAGTTTGCATGTTCTCCCCTTGTCAGCGTGGGTTTCTCCAGTTTCCTCCCACATTCCAAAAAAATGAAAGTAAATTGAATGCTCTAAATTGCCCTGTATATGTAAATTGCCCTGTATGTATGTGTCTGGGACTGTGAGTGATGTACCCAGCGATGGATTTGCGCCCTGTCCTGGGTGTGTCTGCCCAGCGCCCGAGATGTTCTCCCCTGGATGGGCATGGGGAACCCCATTGTGACCCTAGTAGAGGAATAAGCGGAAGAATATGAATGAATGAATAAAAAAGTAACAAGTCTTGTTTTTAAGTTTTTAGAAACGTTTTATTTTAAGAAATCTTAACAAAACAAATTTACTCTCTATATTAACAGATAATTAGACTTGATTCATGTATTTTTTCTTGATGTGTGTTTATTTTTATTTTTTTTTACATAGATTTCTTGCAGTGCATTTGTGCTTTATCACAGGTTAATGATAATCAGTGCCATCATGTGGTAAAGGGCAGTATTACATCATCATAGTGTCATTATCACTAATGTTTGAATTTCGTATCCGATTTTATGGTATGTGTTAATTTACGTCAGAATTAAACTTATTTTGACAGTTGTCTAGATGGTCTTTTTCATCTATTTATCCTTAAAATAACTTGTACCCTCTTTAACCCATCTGACCACAGAACACATTTCCATTTTATATTAGACGACGTCCAAAAGCTTACCTGTAAAATTTGAATGAATGTGGTTTTCAATTTGCAGAACACATTTCCATATTTCATTTCTAAATGCATTTGGCTGCCGGTTTGGTGACAATGATTTTCCCAAATACTCCCGAGCCAATGTCCATCAGTGTATATTACATATATAATTATTGGTCCACCCTTAATCATTACGCACTTCTGTACTAAAAAAAGGGCAGCCATATCAGAAGTGATAAGGTTTTAAGATACTCAGTGTAGCTGGTTTCTTCTTTTTACTGACTTGTGTTCTCTCATTCTTCTGCTAAATGACTAAATGCAAATGTAACACTTAAATTAATTATATGATAAATTCATTAATTATCTTCCGCTTATTCCTCTATGAGGGTCGCTCACTCTCACTAACACAGCCACACACACATACACACACTATACAGGGCAATTTAGAGCATTCAATTTACCTTGAAGCCATGCTGTTTGGAATGTGGGAGGAAACCGGAGAACCCGGAGGAAACCCACGCAGACACGGGCAGAACATGAGAACTTAACCACCGTGCTGCCCTGTATCATAAACTGTGGATGGTAAATAAAAAAAGTTCAATATATTTATATATTCATAATATGAGGCACTAGGTGTGTCATCTTTATACTGATTGGCACACGGGTTGAGTGGAGGGGATGTTGCGAGCAATTGGAGTGCTGGACAATCAGCAGCCCCATATGCAGCAGGGGTATCATGCCTCCTAAACAGAAGCATCCAATAACGGCTGAAGTAAAATCAAAATACTTTATTGATTCCAGTGGAGGAAATTGTAGAGTAACAGAACATATAGCAAGAAAAATCACGTAATACTGAAGCTCAAGGATGTCGAAGACAGGAAATGTCAGGAGAGCAGCAAAAACAGAAAGAGTACATCTCACTAAATGTGTCTAAATCCACACCGCTTTGATTTTCAAAAACTTTTAATGAAGATGGAATTTAAGAAAGATATTTTGCCAAATAAGCAAATTCGTGAGTGACTTGAAATGTGCTGTAAAAATGATGGCCACCCAGGTGTAGAACGAGTAATACAGCTAATATTTATACAGGGTGGGCCAGAAGTATGGAAACACCCTTATAAAATGGAAGGGGTTGCTGATATCACTTTACCGTTTGTTGCATATTAGTCCATGGGAAAGGAAACCAATCAAAGCCAGTAGACGTACATAGCGACCATCTGCAAAGCCGGCATTCTAGATTACTATTTTTCCAACAACATCCTTCCATCTGGGTGGATCCATTCATCCATCCAACCTCTCTCTCTCTCTCTCTCTCTCTCTCTCTCTCTCTCTCT
>JAOUQT010334151.1:0-13242 GCA_025769995.1 Xyliphius kryptos | reverse complement strand
GACCCTCATTAAGGAATAAGTGAAAGCTAAAAAAAAACTTGATGGATAAGGGCAAAGGGCTGTTGAATTAACACAATTTGTATTAAGCCAAAATAATCTAATACCACAACTCAACAATACTAATATTATCTGCTTTAAGCCTAGAGCTGTACAGTATGACAGAGAGGCTTTCCAACTGATTCCTATCCCGTCCTGCTGATTCCAGTCCTAATGCTAATTTTGTGCATGTTTAACTGGTTTTCTAACAGGAAACCTCCAAAAGCAATATTATTGCACAATGCATCTGTTTGTGTACTGAATTTGAAATCTATGGAAATGTGGCCTGAAAAAATGTTATTGTGCATTTAAATTTTTTTCGCATGTTTTATTTTGAATCAAAATCAGTTTGTAGAAAAATTACGTCTTTAAATCTTTATATTTAGATGGTGTATAAAACACTTATATTTGCCAGATGCTTTTATCCAAAATGACTTCCAACTATCCCAACTTGATGATTGTGGTCAGAACACAGGGTTGAATCAGCACCCTGGACCAATGAGGGTTAAGGTTCCTGCTCAAGGGCCCACATTGGTAACGCCAGTGGACCTGGGATTTGAACCCACATTCCTTAGCTTGATAGCCCAACGTCCTAACCATTGAGTTACCACACCCTTTTGAAATGCAGAAAAACATGGTTTGAGTTTGTAAAAAAAAAAACAATTATAGTCTTACAACCATGTCTCTTTACAAACACTTCAGCATTATTAAAGTGTATTTCCTTCCAGTTTCTGAGCCAGAACCACCCGAGAGTGTGGTAGAACCCACACCCATCAGAGTTGTCTCTGCTTTTTAAAGTGATCGTTTGGACAGTTACAAACTATTTTTCCTCTTAGTATCCCATAATTAAACCTATCAGGATGCAGACACATTCACTGCAGACTAAAGGTAACCGAGGAAACAGAAACAATACAAAAGATACTACAATACACACTTCACACTACATACACAGCACACTCCAAACCACAAGCTTTGACCAACTTAATGTTTGCTCACAAACATCATCTTTCATTTTCTTCTTACTTGGAAGAATGTATTTCCTTCCAACTTAGAGTAGCGGAACCTTCACTTGAGCAGCAGTGAGTGCACGGTTAAGGTTCATAAGATAATTTTATAGAACCCTTCAAGATGCAGACACGTTCACAGCACTGTAAATATAACAGAAGCATGAAACAATACAGAAACACACAACTTTACCTTTCTAGTTTATATGGATTTTATTTAAAGTAGTAAAATGTATTTCACTTTAAACACACAGGTCATTAAGTGTAATTACTTAATGTGCAGCCTTCCAGACCAAATATACGATGAAGACTGCTTTACATATAACACACAAACAAGCATGTCAGCTGTGTTTATAATGTCAACATTTTCACCACATGAATGAAAGCTTGTCATCCACACGGTCTTTAAAATTCCAGAGGTTGTAAATAGGAGACTTTAAAAATTCTGTAGCATTTAGTCTGTACTTTAGAAACCGGAACAGAACTAGTTCCCCCACTGCCTCCCTTATAAACACCTGTTAACTAGTTTGCCTCACGCACAAATATCCTGCAGCACGGGGTGGAGTGATACGGCGAGACCAGTCCAACCAGTTGTGCTGGATTACAGAGCTCTTACAGAGTTTCTCTGTTTGCTTTCCTGCATAATAGGTCACTGGATCTTTTTCAACAAACCTTTACACTCTCTGATGAGTGCTGATTACAGTCACACATTTATGTGCATGTCGGATTTCTCATTTTTGTTTAATAGGCTCAATCTCCAGACTGTGTACAGTATATGGGCAAATGTTTTAGGACCCCGACTTGATGTTATTGTCAGAGATTTCATATCATCTTAATATAAACTGGTTCCCTTTTTTTGCAGCCCTAATTATAAGGTTATATTAATGACGTCATACTGATGTATGAGGATCTGGCTTGCATCATCATTCTATCTAACCCAAAAATGTTGGATAAGTTTAAGGTTGGGGCTCTGTGTTGGCTCATCAATTAATTCCACACTAAACTGTTTTAATGAAGTGGGACGCATACAAGAAAAGCATACCGATTTGATTGTAATCACCTGCGACAATGAGGCTAAATAAAACATTTAAATTCGGTGAAAATGTGGCTGTCTGCATACTTTGGCTCATGTAGAATGTTTACTGGACCAGTATTTCAGGTTTGACTCGGGCAAATATTTGAGTCATTGCATCCGCAGTAAAAAAAATCTTACACTCAACTTAAGACGTTAAATCATTCCAGCTTTTCTGCTATTTTTCAAAACACATATTACAATTTATAAATATGTTTTCCTCACAAATCATCTTCTTTTATTAATATTCTGGTCTGTTTCTGAAGAGAAAAGATTAAAGGTAGTACCTGTTTATTGATATCTGTTATTAGTGACTCTAAATACACTTTATTCACAGTAACAGTTGGACTTCATTCATCACATCACTCACATCGCCATGAAGTTATTGTACTGAACAATTTGCATTGAAACTGAAACTTCTCATTTCTTTCTCTACCTGAGAACAGAACAGCAGGCCGGTTTACATGAACCTCAAAAATGATCTGAGATAAAGTTCCTCCATTTAAAATCGAAAAATACTGTCTGCAGGATTCATTCAGACTAAATACAACATACAGTCATTATTAAAAAAGTACAAAATCACTCAGATGAACAGGTAAAATCCAGGGAACTTCCTACTCAGATGGAGCGAAACACGTGAAACCTATTTACATTTCCATAACAGAATTTGTTTACACATTTACTCACACATCAGATCTCTCATCCTGAACACTACAACATCTTTACCACAATACTAAGTATAGTAATTATGGTAATTATCACTAAATATTAAACTAATTAAATAACTAAATATTAAACTAAAGTATAGTAAATTACTACAATCTGTATTCTGCAGGTGTATTCTATACAGTACATATGATATGTAGAATTGCTTCTCTAACTGTGACAAATTTAACATGCTCCTAATCACTTTTTGGTTTCAAATTTGTTAAAATAAATAGAAACTGTTCACTAAAACCATCAAGAGTTTTTCTTTTGCTGATGTATAACCTTACTTCGCATAGAAAACTAATATAACAGAGTTTGACAAAGGTAAATGAACTGTATGTTAAACACTGTATATAAAGCTGTTTTAGAAAAACAGATGGATCCTAAAAATACAGGCAAAGTACAGTAAACAGACAAAAGTGTTGGGACACATACATATATTTTTACGATGCCCTATTAAGTTAGACATTTTATTGCAGCGATAACAGCTTTCACATTTCCGAAAAAGGCTGTCACCGAGATTTTAGGGTGTGTCCATGGAAATTTTAGCCCAGTGATCCAAAGGTAAACTGGAACAACGAATCTGACTTACGATCTTTAATCTAGTATTTTTTGTGTTGGATGGTGTTGACGTCAGGACTCTGTATGGGCTCGTTCTTCCACATCAAACTCACCCAAGCTTGTCTTCATGGACCTTACTCTGGACACATACATGGTGAAGGAGAAAAGGGCCTTCTCCAAACTGTTTATAAAAAGTCTAAAGGTTCTGTGAGAATATGATTAAATGAATTTGTCATTAGAAGTTGTGTCCCAATCCTTTTGTTTCTTTAGATTAAACTCATACTTTTGTTCAAAGCTAAATAATATGTAATACAATCAATACTAACTCGACCTGCTTCACCTTATATCTTATTAACATTGGTGAAATAATCATTAGCTTAATATATATGTTGTATTATTAGCCTTAGAAATAATCCACCATAATGTAAAAGTATAGAGTATAAACACCTTGTCTCATTTTTGTTCATTCATCAACACATTTCTCAGACCTTGATTTTTAGTAAGGTCTGGTTGCAGTAAGGTCTGATCCATGTTTCAGGTTTGTACTTTTACTTTCTATGTTCCTTTCTAATAAAACGGACAGTCATCTGTGCTGGTTTTATTAACCTTTCTTCTTTTTCTTGACACAGGTTATAAATCCGCGTCATAGGGTCTGCCGCTGTAGGACGGGTTCACCGTGCCTCTTTTGGGGGGCTTGGCTCTGGGATAGTCAAAGTCATCCTCCCGTGAGTACGTGGAGTACGGGGCGCTGGAGCTGGCGCTGCTGCTTGGGGGGTTCCAGTTGGTTCTGGAGCGCGGGTGTGGGGTGGGGTTTGTGGTGCGTGGGAGCGCACTCCTGTTCTGCTGCGCTACTTGCGGTTTTTCCCCTCGATTGCGCCCACCGCAGCATTTAAATATGCCAATAAAGATGACCGCACCTCCGAGCACCTCCATGATGCCACCGATATATCCGAGCACGATGCAGTACCCAACGTTGATGGTCGGGTTTTGGGGGTTGGTGAAGGTGGTGGAGGTGTTAAGCGTTTTCAGCTGGTTTGTGTACCAGGCGACAGGGATGATGGCGAGGACCCCCGAGCAGAAGATCAACAAACCCCCCATTGCAGCGATTGTCCATCGTGGAGGCTGGTTGGTCCAACAGCGCGCGCCCGGGGTAACAACAGCCAGTCCGATTATAGTGACCACCAGCGACGCAACCATCAGGCCCTGCGCAATCGGAATGATCTGATTGCCAAAGTAAAGCTGGTCGTTACCTTTAAGGTTACAGGTGGTCTGGCTGTTGGTGGTGAAGCTCAGACATATGTCCCATATGCCCTGGTTGTACACCGAGTCGGTGGAGATGCCTGCGATCCCCTGCAGAGTGCGCCAGTTGGGCGCCACCGTGCTGGTCAGGTTCAGGATCCATCCGCACGGCGCGAGCACCAAACCAAAAATCAGAATCCCTGGGGTCCTCATGCTCGAGACTCCGATCTGTCTGCACGACAACTTCTTCGAAACGAGTCTGATGGCGAAACTCGGATTAGGTTCCTTCATCCATTCTCTGCTTTTATGTGGAGCGCAGTGGGCGGAGGGAGTGGTGGAGAATGCATTTTAAAACCAAAACCGGTTCCCTGCTGGTTTTTGTAAGAGTTTACATAAAGTCAGGTAGCACATCACCAAAATAATCTCAGGAAAGTTGTTTTTAAGTGTTTTTATGGAATGAAACAAGTAGGACTGCCACTTACTACTAGGTTTCTATCATTCATTTTAAATGTCGACCATTGACTATTCTATAAGAAAAGAACTGATAAGTTCATGTAAGTGTATTTTATTTTGACAACAAAATGCAAAACTTGCCTCTCCAGCATAGTAAACCATCAGGTAAACCAGTCATGTAACTTGCAAAGAAATCCACATTTCTACTCATCCATTATCTTACCAGGGTCGCGGTGGGGTTCCCCATTCACATCCAGGGGAAAACATCTCGAGCGCTGGGAATACACACCCAGGACAGGGTGCCAATTCATCGCTGGGTACACACTCACTCACACAGCCACACACACACATACACACACTATACAGGGCAATTTAAAGCATTCAATTTACCTGGAATCCATGTTTTTGGTATGTGGGAGGAAACCCACAGAGGAACCTGGATACCCAGTGCTAAGAGGCAAACATGCTAATCATTAAGCCACCATGCCACCCAATCAGCTACTTATTTAATGAAAAATCTGAAGTAGAAGTCAGTTTCCATTAATAGAAAAAATACAAATAGAAACATACAGTGCCTTTGAAGAGCGCCAGTGTTTAGGGTGTTCATGCATCACGCCCGTGCTGCCATGATATGCCGTTTAAGATTTGCAGTCTACATATAAACTTTTTGTCATCAGCCAATTCAAAACATTTTGTCGGTTTTGCTTGTTAAAAACGTTTGTGAAGCTCATCTTTTTCTTTGCTACAGCTACCATTTTTTTTTGAATGGCGCTGACCAATGACTGGAGACTCACTGACGTCACGCGTGTTGAGGAAATTTTGTATTTTTTTTTAACGGATGCATTTTAAGAATCATAGTGGAACATTAGGAAAAAATAAAAACAAAATTAATGCATCAACTTAAAATATTAACCTTGAGGTATTTTACGCATCAACGTTGTCTACAACGTCAACCAATCACAGCAGCCATAGGAACATGCAAATGTGAGTGAATATGGGATGAAATTGGACAAACTGCTTTTTTTTAGTACAGGAAGAGTGTTTTGTTACAATCTCCAGGGGAATGAGAGCTGGGGAATGAAGTCAGAACACAAAACCCACAGTGTCCAGCACTTTATTCACACATGTAGATTTGAGTAAAAACAATCTGCACTCTTAGAAAGAAAGTACATCCTTGTGTTTGTACTCTCTTTTCTTTAAAGTACCTTTATTTAGACACCTGAAAGGGTGGGCCGAGCTGTACCTGGAAAAGGTTCCATTTTTCTGTCCGCTGCCCCTGCAGCGTTTCTGTTGCTGCTGCTCTCTTACTTTTCTCTGCATCTTGCCTCTCTTTATATACCTGCACACAGACCATTAACAAAACGTTCCTTATGTCCTCAGGTGCTTGTCCTCACTAATAAGCATTTACTCATTTTCACCGATGGTGGCGTTGTGGATCACACTCACGCCTCACAACAAGAAGGTTCTGTCTCACAGATTGATGGGAGAATATTATAATGAATTGCTTGTGTGTGTAAGTATAAATCTGATTCCCCTATCACTGTATCATTCTGTATAGGGTCACTGTGGGGTTTCCCATACCCATCCAGGGGAAAACATCTCGGGCGCTGGGCAGATACACCCAGGACATGGCACCAATCTATCGCTGGGCACACACTCTTACACACAGGCACACACACACACACACACATGGAACACTTATAACCATGTATATAAGATACATGATTTTTTCAGAGGATGATAATTATCCTGAAACTTGCAGAGAACAGAAAAGTCCACGTTTCAGATTCCAGGCATGACTATCGTTACACGATCAAGATTCCACACTCGGAAAATGCTTTTAGCCTAAACAGAGCTAAACATCTGAATAGAACTAAATTTAACCTCTGTTTTAGAAGGTTGGGGAGTTCATGTACTAATTTCATAGTTGCTTTCATGTTGAGACATCATTCCTTGGTTGAGCAATTCATAATGACAATGCTGTTTTTTAAAATTCCCTCCTATGATGCTGACTAGTTGAAATTGAATACATGAAAAGTTTTTGTTAGTTTAGCTCTAAATTACTTGGGTTCACCCTCAGCATTGTGCTGCCAACTCCAACTCTAATCTTGTATCATCAAAACTATCTCACTTGCCTGCTTGTCCTTGGACTGTTGAAGGTCCGGAACCAGGACTGTGGAAAGAGAACAGACAAAATCAGGACTTTTTACACTGCACTTTTTGCCCCTCAATGTGAGCATAGGTAGTTTTTGGAGACCAGAAGGTTACCTGTTACTTTTAAACTTCATAAATAAAATGACCTCGTCCTCCCACAGTCCAAAAACATGGATTTCGACTATAAGCTGCTCGACTATTGTCCCCATAGTCTGTGTCCCTTTTCTGGTAGAGGGCTGTGTCAGGAAGGGCATCCGGTGTAAAACTATTTGCCAAGTCCGATATGCGAGTTTATTGCTGTGGCGACCCCTCAATAGTAAAGATTAAAACACCGGAAGAAGAGGAAGAAGTGAATAGAGATTTGTACTCCTAATGGTACAAGATTGTACTTTAGTAGCTGTTGGGTGACAGGTCTACTGTTTAATATTAATTTCCTCCTACACACCAAAACATAGCTGCAAGGTAAATTGCCCCTAAGGTGTGTGTTTGTCTATGTTTGTGTGTGTCTGTGTGTGCGTGAGTGAGTGCCTAGCGATGGAAGATGAATGAATGAATGTTGTTGTTTTTGTAGTTTGAACCCCACGCTGAAATCTGCATTTACACGCTATGCTTTGTCGCCATCTTGTGGTGACTGACGTCCTTTGCCTTTACAAAAGTTTATAATTCAACATTTAAACAGTAAATTACTTTGTAAAATGTCACAATAATAAGTGAAATTATTGTTTTAATTTAAACAACAGGAAGCTTGTACATTTATATATTTGTTAACAGTGTCCCTGTAAATAAAAGTCTTTGTAGGGTGTTTTATCCCTGAACTTAAAAAAAGACTGCAGCAGGGAAAAGAACCAAAAAATAACTGAATGAGGAAATGAATAAATACAGAAGCCGTACAGCAGGAATAGGGCTGGAAAGATTGAAGCTGTATGAGTTGATAAGGTGATCGGTTCAGTCTGTTAAAGGCGTGTCGCCACGATAACGTCGTCCTGCTGTTTGTAGCGTGCAGTTCTGACGTCACAGTTTCCTTATGACGCGAACGCGCGCGGGCTTCAGCCTTCACCGGAGCGCATGCAGGCGCGCGCACCGTACTCCAACGCCGCGAGCCGAAAGCAGGAAGATGCGCGCGCTCTTACTTCTCCTCTCGGCAGGTAGGCCTCCGAATTTTCATTAAACCAGCGGGTTCAAACAGGGGCTCGAGTTTTAAAGAACTTTAAACATAAACGGTGAGAGGCGTATGGGAGGATTAAAGCCCGCAGTTCAGTGATCAGTTTAATGTTGAGCTAACAGTCTGTCAGGTTCATATCAAAAGGTATTTAGAGTCGTTTCCTGGAAAATAAGAACACAAATCAATTTTACACTATATTTTTCTGATCTATCAAGTTTTTAAAAAAAATCATCATTATAGCAAACATTTACTCTCATGCTACTGATTCCATGTTTTATTAAGTACACTTTTATTAAGTAAGTATGCTTAAAAACAACAACAACCTAGAGCACATTTACTATTTATATTATACTTATAGTATTGTAGTATTGTAGTATAGTAGTCATATTATATTTATAGTGTTTATATTATACATATCGTATTCATATTATACTTATAGTGTTTATATTATACATATAGTATTCACATTATACTTATGGTGTTTATATTTTACTATAGTATACATATATACAGTAGAAACTTAGTAGAAACCTGTCAGTTAAACAGAAATGTCCACATTTGGGCAT
Source organism: Xyliphius kryptos (assembly GCA_025769995.1). Taxonomy (NCBI): domain Eukaryota; kingdom Metazoa; phylum Chordata; class Actinopteri; order Siluriformes; family Aspredinidae; genus Xyliphius; species Xyliphius kryptos. Next base: position 4,287 of record JAOUQT010334151.1, on the reverse strand, counting down.
AAAACCGCTTGTTAAATAAGCTCAATTGAGATTGTGAATTCAGTTATTCTCTGCGTTATATGATGGATATAATGGATATGATGGTATGAAATTGTTTCCTGGATTTGGATGCTCACTAAATAAAAGCTGTTTTTTTAATGATATTAAAATTTGACACAACTTTATAACACAAAATGTCAATTAGGTTGTTCTTGTGTTTTTTTTTTATTTTGTGTTTGCACATTTGACAAATGCAGTTCTACAGAAGCTACCTGAAGCTTGAATGATTTATTTGGATGGATAAAAGGTGGAAGGTTAAATGGTTACTGCAAGTGATGTACAGAAAAATCAGAAAATTAACACCTGAATATCAATTTAATAATCAAAGCAGAATTTTATTTTCTAATACAGGATGTTTACTTTTGACTTTGAGTAACTGGTGGTAAAATAAATATATTTTAGCAGTATATATATATATATATATTTACTACCGCCATCTCCTTTCTTTCAGGTCTGATGTTCAGTTTAGGATCTGCTGTGAGTTTATCCTCAACTGCCGCCCCGCTGACATCATCAACTATCAATCATTCAACTGCAGCTACGAATCCACTGACAAAGAAACCCACTCCACATTTATTATCTACAATTAAATCAACTACATCCACCGGACCAAACACAACCTTTACAACCAACTCTACACTGAGTGGTAATGAACATATGACCGGTAGTGGAGTGACCAGTGAATCTAAAAAAACAGAAAGTAAAAGCTCAAGTACACCAACAGCTGCACCACAAATCATGCTGGGAAATGTAAGCACCACAAATCCAACATTAAGGTCCACTACCGTGAGTGCAACGATAACGTCCACTAATGAAAAGGCAACGTCACAGTCCACTACCATGAGTGCAACGATAACGTCCACTAATGAAAAAGCAACCTTACAGTCCACTACTGAGAGTGTACATACTACAGAAGCATTTTCAACCATAAAATCAACATTTACTAAAGCGAGCTCAGCATTACCTTCTCCAACCAGCCATTCAACCTCTGTTTCACTCAGCACTTCAGCTATTTCTCCACACTCAACTTTAACTAACTCTTCAACATCCACTTTTGCTATGTCCTCACACTCTACCTCAACTCTCTCTTCACTCTCAACTTCAACAGTTTTTCCACCCTCCACTTCAGCCATTCAGGCAACGAAAACGAACAAGGTTTCACCTCCACCATCAACAACCGCGAAACCCAAATACACCACAGTGTCTAATCAGAGAACTACAAATACGCTGATCACGACCGGTGTTCACAAAGCCCTGAGCTCAGGTGAGACGACTGATGTGTTGATATGCTTTACACAAACACTCCTGTAGAACAGTGACATATTCACTTCTTCTGAGATCAAAGGTCATATTTTAGAAAAATTGGACCGTTGAATGTTTTTAATTTCTGGCTTTTTATTAGTTACTCTTTACCTGTTACTTTCACACATCTGCTTACACTTGCATGATTTTTGGAAAGCGTAATCTTTCCGTCATGTTGATCATTTATCTGTTTATTAGTTTATGTTTAACTCTCTTGCAGAGAGTGCTGGCAACCTGTTCCTGTTATAATTCATAATTTATTTAATACTGGCACGGGCCAATGGTTTAGTGGTTAGCATGTTCGCATCTCAGCACTGGGGTTTTTCGGTTCAAATCCCACTGGAAACTGGGTGGAGTTTCCATGTCCTCCCACAGTCCAAAAACATTGATTCAAGGTAAATTGAATGCTTTAAATTTCCCTGAATAGTGTGTGTTTTTGTGTGGCTGTGTGAGTGAGTGGGTGCCCAGCGATGTCCTGGGTGTATCCGCCCAGAGGCCGACACATGCCCAACCCCACCACAACCGTAGTACAGGATTAAGTGAAAAATAATAAGGAATTAATTAATTCAATAATTATAAGAATTATTTAAAGATAAATGTAATCAAGAATATCTTTAAGTTAAAAACCTAAAGTAGAAGTTTGAATAATCCTTGGTTGCTCTACTCTTTTCTCCACAGCGAGTGTCGCAGCCATAGTGATTGGATTCATTGTCCTTGTAATTGTTTTACTGGGTGGAGCCTATTATTTCAAAATAAGGTATGTATGGTCAAAATGAGTAAATGGACATTTTTAAATATAAGAATGCTAAACGATGCAGCTATAAACTCTAGGTCAGTTGTATCCACACTTTTGTGGCCTGTGATCTACTTTTTCCAGTGGACCGGTCATCATGATCTACTTGGATTTATCTTTTTTAATAATAATATCAACATGATGTGTGTAAAAAGGTTTGATGTTTTATCATTTTTACACACATCATGATGATATTAGTAACACAAGGCAATCCACCGAAAAAGCACTATTATTACGATCATTTGCACTGAATGGCATCGAGGCTGGAATCGAGGCTAGCTTAGTTTGTGCGGATAAACAAGACACTCGCCTGTCCCCGGTGTCCTTTTTTTCTTGAACCTGTGGAATTCCACAGCAATCTACCAACATTTACATTTACATTTAATTATTTAGCAGACGCTTTTATCCAAAGCGACTTACAAGTATCTCAACTTGGTTGGGGTCAGAACACAGGGTTGAAACAGGACCCTGGAGCGAGGAGGGTTAAGGGTCTTGCTCAATGACCCACATTGGTAACTTCAGTGGATCTGGGATTTGAACCCTCAACCCTTAGATTGATAGTCCAACACCCTAACCACTGAACCACCCCACCCCACGATTCTCGGTTGTCGTAAGATATACCGTGGAATTGACAATAAAATATCCTGTTGATCTAAAACTGCATTCTTGTAGTTTTTGTAAAAAATCATATCAATATCCAAACAATGGTACTATATTTATCTTCGGGGGAAAGTATCTAAGAATAAGATCTTCAATTAACATTGTTTTTCTTTTTATTGTGGGTTAATGGCATTTTTACAGCATGCCAATCAAAAGGCCCTTATCGGTCAAATATTCATTGCAAACTCGATCAGCTTTAAGGCAAATGAATCAAACATAACCCAGTAATGTAAATTTAATGTTATATGGTAACAGCTCAGTAAAAGCTAATGGAGAAAATCATGAATGAACTTATTAAGACAAAAGCTTCTTTGTAAACTCGTCCGGAGTAAGCCCACCTCGGTGGGCTTTTAAAAGGTTTCATTGCGACTAACACCGCTTTTGAGGAAGTGCTATTCCATTATCCTTTATATTGATCTCTCTACTTGGCTACCTTATAAACACACGCAGACAGCTGATGCGGGTAAGCACTTATCAGATGATGCCAGTGGTTGTGTTTCAAGGATTTTAATGTTTGTAGCCTAAAGTGCTTAGCATTAAAAGAAGTTACATATTTCATTTGACCAGCAGACGTTTAACTATTAAGATAAAAAGGTTATCTACCCAAAGTAGACCTATTTTGATAGAATGTATTAGTATAATTGTGGACACTGGACTATAAAGCCAAGGCTTTTAATGTTTATGAGCCCATCAGTTGCTTGTAATATATTATATGCTTTGGTAGGTTAAAAAAAAAAAAAGAAAATCTGCTATATGCTGTACGTGTAAAATACCTATTAATAGTCAGTAGTGGTAGACGTACTGAAGTCCTTTACTGAAGCAAAACTACTACTCATATTGAAAATAATTACTTAAATGATGGATACAAATTTAGTCATTTAAATTTTTAGCAATTAATTTGTTTAAATCAAACAGTAAACTGCTTCAGTTTAATATTGTTCATTTTAAAAGATTTTAAAACCATGTGAATATCTGAAATATTTGTATATTAATAGGCCCTTGCATATTGATTGAATATTCTAATATGCAAAACAATTAACCACAGCAGTGGTTAAATAATAACATTGTCAGTGTGCTGATTATGAATATTTAACAATACTGAACTCATGTAATGTTTGTGGAAACTCAGTGCAACTGCATGCTGGGAGTATGCATGCTTGCAGTCTCTCAGTATAGTGCTTTACATCACAGGACACCATTGGTATTTTATTATAATGTTAATATTGGGCGACACTGTGGCTTAGTGGTTAGCATTTTCACCTCTTAGATTTTGGGATCCAAGTTTGAATCACAATCTGGGTGGAGTTTCCATGTTTTATCCATGTCTGCATGGGTTTCCACCTGGTTCCCCATGCCCATCCAGGGGAGAACATTTCGGGCGCTGGGCAGATACACCCAGGATAGGGCACCAATCCGTCGCTGGGTACACACTCACTCACACAGTCACACACACACACTATACAGGGCAATTTAGAGCATTCAATTTACCTTCA
>JAOUQT010334140.1:0-13242 GCA_025769995.1 Xyliphius kryptos | reverse complement strand
TATATATATATATATATATATATATATATATATATATATATATATATATTGTATAGTGTATAGTCTATATTTATTATCTTACCCAGTATATATATATAATACAATGTAGATATTTGTTGGTTTTTTTTAGGTTTAAAAAAGTTTACAGGGTTAATCTGGGTCCGTGGGTCATAATTTCGTTTTCGTGACATGCTACATGTGATGAAAATGACAATAAAGCCTCCTTAAATCCTTGAATCTGGGTGGAGTTTTCATGTTCTCCCCGTGTCTGCATGGGTTCCCTCCAGGTTCTCTGGTTTACTCCCACAGTCCAAAAACATGGATTCAAGGTAAATTGACTGCCCTATATAGTGTGTGTGTGTGTGTGTGTGTGCGTGCGTGCGTGCGTGTGTGTGTCCAGCAATGAATTGGTGCTCTGTCCCGGGTGTATTTGCTTAGCAAGTTTGGCTCTCGGCGCTGGGGATCCAGATTCAAATCTCAATCAGAGTCCATGTTCTCCCTGTGTCCATGTTGGCTTCCAAATATGGATTCATAGTAATTTGGCTTCTCTAAATTCCCCTTATATATTGTGTGCATGAGTGAGGGTATGCTTAGCAATGCATTAGCATCCTGCCCAGTGCCCCCCAAAAAATCCCCAACCTAATAGAGTACTTAGCATAAAATAATGGATGGATTAAAGGTTTTGGGTGTTTTTAATTCCAAAATATAGGCACTCTGGGTTGAGTTTTCATGTTCTCTCCGTGTCTGCATGGGTTACCTCCAGGTTCTCTGGTTTATTCCCACAGTCCAAAAACATGGATTCAAGGTCAATTGACTGCTCTAAATTGCCCTACATAGTGTGTGTGTGTGTGTGTGTGTGTGTGTGTGTGTGTGCCCAGCAATAGATTGGTGCTCGGTCATGGGTGAATTTGCCTAGCGCCCAAGACATTCTTCCGTGGATGGTCATTGGCAACCCTCAAAGAGGATTAAGTAGGAGATAATGAATGAATAAATGAATAAATGTGCGACAAAGGTCAAGTGACAGCAAGGTGGAAAGACCCTGAATAATGACAACCCAACCACATGAGATGCAACAGCAGATAAAACAGGATACATTAATAAAATTAATTAATAAAAACATAATGAAATAATGTAAAAGTATTTTCGCTGAAACATGTCACACCTACTACACAGCGTGATACAACATAGCTGAAGTTATACCTTTGGATGTGTGACACTCCTATAAATATTGCTTCACTCAACTGACCTAAGAGAGCATGTGTCTCTTCTGCAAATAAACAAAAGAGAAAATAAAAAGTATCCACTGAAACTACGTGGAGTAGAACTGGTGGTGGCTGTACTGGGATGCTAGGGGGAACCCTTTCCATTCCAACCACTGTGTCCATAAGCAATGCCTATGAGGGAAGGACCTCACTGCCAGCTATGGTGACTTATTGCGCACTTGCTTTGATGTTGTTAGACTTGCTAGGAACATTTTCCTACATGCAGATCGGATACCTCAAGCACCTTTCATCAGCCCACCACAGTAACCACCTACACATGCTTCCCTCCTGCGTTGCATGAGAACTGTTTCCTACTGGTTTAGAATACTGTTGGTGTGATCTGCGTCAATGTTTTAGGTTTTTAATAGAGCCAGAGTTGTTAACGAATACCTGAAAAAATCCTAAAGACTGCTAACAGGTCATGAGTTAACTGAATCTGACAATAAATGCTATGTATAAGAACAGGATATTGTCTTGAAGTTTTAGTTCTTTTGGTACACGTGTGAGCCAAATAGAACAAAATGATTTACTTAAATTAAGTAATTTAAAGTATTGTTAAAATATATTTGACCATATAGTATGTTGTTTTCTCAGAGTAGTTATTTTGTATTGTAGATTGTTGGGTTGCATTTCTTAATGTAGCGATGGGTTGTGTTCTGTAACAATGTTTGTCCAACGTTATCTCAAGCCTTTGTGGCTGTGGTTGCAGCTCACGTTAACATAGCACATTAACAGCTCACGTTAACAGCTCACAGTTTCTCAAATAATACCATCTAAGGGCTCAGTGATTACACACATTTGTTTGTGCCCATGGTCTTTATGCATCAAGGTTTTCTCTGATTCTCTGAATTCTTTCATGATATTTTGAACAATAGATGGTAAAATGAACTAAATTTTTATTTTACTCTTTGTAAACATGTACTGAGAAATGACATCTTTGAGATGACTGAGCAAGTTTGGCACAAAGCAATGAACACCAACCCATTTTTGCTTGGCTCAAAGGCTCCAAAGGCTGCAACACCATTAAGCTAACACTATTAAGACCAGGTCAAGTCAGGGTTGAGTTATAAAAAGTATCCACATCTCTGATGATCCCCCAGAGCACCATCAAATGCATTATCATGGAAAGATGGAAAGAACATGGTACCACAACAAACCTTGTCAAGAGAGTGCCGCCCACCAAAACTCTTAGACCGGTCAAGAAGGGCACAAATCAGAGAGGAAGCACAGAGACCAAAGGTAACCCTGAGGGAGCTGCAGATTTCCCAAGCAGAGATTGGCGTATGTCTCCATACGACCACTATAAGCCGTACATTCCATTAAGCTGGGCTTTATGGAAGAGTGGCCAGAAAAAAAAACTTTACTTACAGGCAAAAATAGAAATGATCGTTTGGACACTATGTCTGATGTCAATGGCAAGATGGGGCAAGCTCATAGAGACTTATCCAAAGCGACTTGCAGCTGTAATTGCTGCAAAAGGGGGCTCTACAAAGTACTGACGCGGGGGGGGGGGGGGGGGTCTGTAAATGATATGATGCTTTGAATTCCAGGTTGTGAGGGAACAAGTTGTGAAAAATGCAAAGGGGGTGAATAATTTCGCAAGGCACCGTGTATACACTGCTCAAAAAGTACAGGGAACACTTAAGCAACACAATGTAACTCCAAGTCAACCACACTTGTCCAGTCCAGTTAGGAAGTAACACTGATTGTGAATCAATTTCACTGTCATTTGATTTAACACTTTAATTTTGAGTATGATTCCAAATCCAAGGCTAATCATTTCTATTTACATTTTGATTATTTTTATGTCTTTTTGTTCTCAACGCATTCCACTATCTAATAAATAATTCATCTAATATTCATTGTGATCTAGGATGTGTTATTTTAGTGTTATTTTTATTTTTTGAGCAGTTTATAAGGCATAAAATGAATTAACGACATATGATAACATTGCTTTTATCTTGAAACTTGTGTGATTTCAAGTTAGGATGGAGACACATGCCATGCTTCATACACAGCCTATTCATTTTCATACAGGCACATACCACATATGAGCATATGCATTCACCACACTGCGTTAGTAAGTTCTCCGATAATCAGGACCCATAGTGATGATTAGTATTAGTTTGTTGGATGAGTCACACTACAGCAGTGAAACTGACAGTGGTGGTGTGTTAGTATGTGTTATGATATGACGGTACGAGTGGATCATCCACAGTAGTGCTGCTGTGGTACAAAGAAGAGTACACCAATCAAAACATCTGATCCCCTGGTACCTTCATCCACCACCTATATAATACCTGCTTTCTGGTGGTCTTGATCTATTCACGCCCGTGGCCACCACTAAGAAAAAAAGGGCAAAATTCTCTCAGAATTCTGAGATTAAAGTAAGAATTCTAAAATACCTTTGCCTTTTGCCTTCTTCCTAGTGACGGAAATGGGCTTCCATACTGATCATCAGAGAACAGAGTAAACAAAGTATGTAGAGAACCAGATAAAATACAGAATGGAATTGCTGAACTATAAATGTATATGGTAAGTGGAGAAACAATGAGCTGAACGTAATAAAATGATAAGTGTATGTTTCAATATAAAATAAGTGACAATGCATAATACACTCCCTCTTATGTCGGTTTTTGTAAGAAGCACTTACATTATGCAGCGCCATGGTGGCGCTAATCAAACTTAGAAACCTAACGCTAACACAGCAAGAAGAAGAAGTAGAGAGGAGGCGGAGCTACGCTGCATTCAGAAGCTAGCAAACAACTGGACGATGGTGAGCCAGCATTTTCTCTGTGTTCCGTTTATACATTGCTCCGCTCATTAACATCTTGGTTATAACGCAAACTCCTAAATGAAATTCGAATTAAACTGTTAGTAACTTGTTTACTTAAGATGTGCTACGTCAACTGCATTAATTTTGTTTCAGTGTTGAGAGCTTGCTGTAGCGTTAGCTTGTTAGCTAGCTTTAAGCTAACCGTCGCCTCTTACATACATTCGCCTCTTAACGTCAACTTAATGCGTTTATTCATTTCATACAAAACATACAGAGCATTGGTATTCAAATAGAGAGGTATTTACGTTGATATGCTTCTGGTTGTTTGTGCCCAGACACCTTATTAAATCTAGTTTATCATAAATGATTATGGCTTTAACGGCTAGCTGTCGTGTTACTCTCTGTTTAATCTATAAAACCCATACTGTGTGTACAGGGTCAGAATCAGAGTGGTGGACATGGACCTGGAGGGGGAAAGAAGGATGATAAAGTGAGTATCTGCCTTCATGTTAGACGTTTAGTTGGTTACTTGACATTCTTCTGGTTTCTCGACTTGTCTAACAAACATGAATTCATTAAAGGACAAGAAAAAGAAATATGAACCACCGATCCCCACAAGAGTCGGAAAGAAAAAGAAGAAGACAAAGGGACCTGATGCCGCCAGCAAGCTGCCCTTGGGTATAGTAAAGAATTTTCTTTATTTTGGCCAACCCAGCAAACTGCCACTGTCATTAAAATGCCAATATATACATTAGTACTGAAGCACAAACGTGGGTGATAAACATCTTGCTGTGTAATGCTTTTATTCATGCTTTATTATTGTTTTGTAATTGTATTAATATTAAAATAAAATAAAAGCCTAATGGTCATTGCTCTGAAATTTCATGTCAACTGTAGATGTAACATTGCTCTTTTTATTTTTAATAAATTAACAATAATAATTAGTACATTTCCATTCATCCATTATCTTCCACTTATTCCTTTGCTAGGGTCGTGGTGGGGTTCCCCATCTCTGTTCAGGGGAGAATGTCTTATTTGCTGGGCATACACCCACATACACATCCACACACACATCCACACACAAACTATATGGGGCATTTTAGAGCATTCAGTTCACCTGGAATCCATGTTTTTGGACTGTGGGAGGAAACCCACGCAGACACAGGGAGAACATGGAAACTCCTCTTAGCTCCACTCAGCTCGGGATTCTCCCCACCGCTGAGAGGCGAGAGTCATCGTACCGCCCTAGACATTAGTTTATTTTTAAAAATTAATGGCGCATGTTAAGCACATGTTGATTCAGATTTTACTATAAACACCATTTTGGTTTTAACCATCACTAAGTAATTACTGGATGTCTTTAGGGTGCAAAAATAAAATGATTGTGCACTTTCGGAATTTCAGAGACAATGTGAATAGGACTACAAATTGCAAACTATAGAATGTAACTGCACTCTAATGAAAAAGCCGTTCCTGAGAGTGTTTACGTGAATGAAATATCGTAGCTTAAAAATAAGAATGAGGATTAAGAAAATTGACATTAAAGTGTTTTTAAGTCATCTGAAGAGAATGGCACTAAATTAAAATTGCAAGATTTTCGAGCTGGTGAGTGGATTGGTCAGGTGATGCAAAACTTGGCCCTGCAATAAGTGCTAATGATATTTCCTAAGCAGACACTTGGTGCTGCAAAATTAAAATAACTGATGCTCATGTTGCAGAATGAGGATATAAGTGAATAAAGCATTTTCAGGGAGCAATTTCCTTAGTTTCTACTGTCATCAAAAGATGCCAGTTAACAAGAACAGTAGAGGTTAAAAAAAAAAAAGTCAGGGCAACCAAGAAATCCCATAGGATTGCTATGATGACAAACAAATATTTAAAGCTCTGGTTATCATTGGGGGCTTACCGTGCTAGGTGCCACAACTTTTGTTTTGCATCCCGTTGCCCTAAAAATATTCTTACAATTTTTCTTAACAGATGTGCATGGCACTATAATATTGCTATTCTATGAAGTTATATTGAAAGAGGTATTCTGCAGTGTTTGTTTTTAGATCTTATTTTAAAATGCATTATTTGTATCTTAATTGATTGACCTTATAAAAATATTTATTAAAATAAAGGATCGTTGTGTGGGATTTATTGACATCTAGTGGTGAGCTTGCGGATTGCAACAGTGGCTCCTTTCACCTGATATGTATGGTGGCTACGTTGACATTTCTTGTGTGAAACGCAAAACTAGAAAAAAGAGTTGTAAAGTAGCTGTAAGCAATTACTAAAACACAATTATACTTGTATGTAAATACTATGATTTTTTCCCCCCCTAATGAGTCCATCTAAATCCTACACAGTGCACATTGTCACAGTGATATTTGACTATTTTTTGCAGATACACACTGCGGTTCATTTTAAGCTTTTTATCCATTGCAAGCATTAATCTTGCAGTAATAATTTTCAGTACGGTTTTGATTGCTGTACCAATTTTACTGAAATTGTGTTTATTAGGGTTTGTGGCATTTAATAATAAAGGTAAAAATAATTGTTAGGTCAGTGCTGTTGTTTACACTGTAATATTTGCGTTGAAAAGTTTACAACTGACATTTGAAATGCAAATTGAGCAGAGGGCGTGAAAGGACAATACTACAAATTCAAGTTTTCAAAAGGACAGCTAATGCTTTCCTGGAGTCGGGCTCCTGACTGACTTGAGTGTACATGAACAAGCAGGCGAAACAAACACGTACACACTACTCAATCTCACTATGAGCTTTCAAATGCCAAACTAGCAGTAAACGGATTGTGAATCAGTTTTTTGTACATTTTTGGGACTGTCAGCTGGGTCACCTAATGCTGCTGCTGCTGCTGCTGTGTTAAGAACAACTGAAATCTTTGTTAATTATGATGCTAACTTCTGTTTAACTTTAAATTTACATTTAAAAAAACAAATTTGCGGTGCAATAGTTTACACGGCAATGTGGAAATGATTGTTTCTGTCGAAAGTAGCATTACTGTTTCACCAAGATATTGATGAATGTATATTTGGATCACTGCACAGTCTTCTCAAGCACATTCCAAAGATTCCAGCATCAGTTAGGATTAAATTGTTTTCAGCTGAAACATAATCAGCCATGCAGTAATTATTTAATGAGGAGACTTTTACCTATTTGCAGCGGATATTGTAGAAGGCTGCACTCTTCTTCTGGCCAGGGTTTATAAATACACACTATGTTTAAGAAGTATTCTTTTTTTTTTTTATGGTTGTAGTCACGCCCCACACACAGTGCAGACTAAAGTTGCTGAAGCAGGAGAGGATCAAAGACTATCTGCTTATGGAGGAAGAGTTTATCAGGAACCAGGAGCAAATGAAACCACTTGAGGAAAAACAGGAGGTAAAGCAAAGTTGAGCAAATCTGTTACATACTCACTAAAAAACATGTGTATTTTGCAAAATCCTGTTCTCCACACTCCATTCTAACTGAATGACTGCTGCTATTCTTTGTAGGAAGAAAGATCCAAGGTTGATGATCTAAGAGGAACACCCATGTCTGTTGGAACCCTTGAAGAAATCATTGATGACAATCATGCCATAGTGTCTACATCAGTGGGCTCTGAACACTACGTCAGCATCCTCTCCTTTGTGGATAAAGACCTTCTGGAACCAGGCTGCTCAGTTTTACTGAACCACAAGGTACAAGATGTTCACCATGAAATGCTACTTTGGAGTCGTAAGATTATTTAGAGTAAATATTTTTTTTAATTACACCTGTTTTATTTGCTATATAGATACACTTTGTAGTGCTACAGGTACAGACTCACAGTCTGTTGCTCAATAGATAAACTACAGTTTGTAATTGTAAAATTACATAGTGCATCTTTATGGTGGAGCACTGAGAAAAAAGGCAATATTAGGGTGTTGTTCCTATTGAACCGACAGTGTCATAATTTTTTCGCTGACAGTTTTTTGAATTTGTATTCTTTACTTAATACAATCTTTGTTGTTGGTCAGGTGCATGCAGTAATAGGTGTCTTGATGGATGACACAGATCCTCTGGTAACTGTGATGAAAGTGGAGAAGGCTCCTCAGGAAACATACGCTGATATTGGTGGCTTGGACAGCCAGATTCAAGAGATAAAGGTAAAAGTTTTTTTAATTTAGTAGAAAAGTCTTCTATCTTTTATGTCTAAACATTCAGATTACTTCTTAGATTTAAACCTCTTTTATGGTTTATGTAGGAGTCTGTAGAACTTCCCCTCACGCACCCGGAATATTACGAAGAAATGGGAATTAAGCCGCCTAAAGGAGTCATTCTGTATGGTCCACCGGGAACAGGTCAGTCAGTCAGTCAATCTCAATTAACTGGCAGAGAAATAATTTGCTTTCAGATTGAAACTGGTGTGTGTACATTGTTTCTTCTTAGGTAAGACCCTGTTGGCTAAAGCTGTGGCCAATCAGACATCCGCCACATTTTTAAGGGTGGTGGGTTCGGAACTCATTCAGAAATACTTGGGGGATGGACCTAAACTGGTGCGAGAGCTGTTTAGAGTTGCAGAAGAGCATGCTCCATCTATAGTCTTCATTGATGAAATTGATGCTATTGGAACAAAGAGGTAAGAACATTTGACTTAAAAACAACTTTTATGATCTTGTTCTTATGTGAGTGTTCTTCACTATTTTATTAAATGTAATCCAGTAATCCCTGATTTGAATCACATTTAAACTTAAGGGTTTATGCTTGTGAATTTAGAATAAAAGAGAGGCACACACTCCAGTCAATTATAGGTTTTTTTGTGTATTCATGTGAATGTGGTGATTCTCAATGTAACTTTTTTTCCTGGATTAATTTGAATTTTTCTAACCCAGATTACATCTGTGTTATGGATCCTTGGTCCTGTATATTTATACTAATTAGTTAACGCAAGCAAAGACCCAGAAAGAACCGGTCTGTTCTGCCTGGGAATTAATCCCAACACCTTTTTTATTACCCACTATAGTACTCATAACCATGCTTACCTCCCCGCAGACATTGTGTTGTTCTGAGTAAAGAGATTGCTGGATGCTGTAATTGAAATGCTTTTAAAGTGACGTGATATGACTCATGCAGATATGACTCAAACTCTGGTGGAGAAAGGGAGATACAAAGGACTATGCTGGAACTCCTGAACCAGCTAGATGGATTTGATTCCCGCGGCGACGTTAAAGTAATCATGGCTACCAATCGGATCGAAACCTTGGACCCCGCCCTCATCCGTCCAGGTCTTGTATTTAACAGGTTCATCCACTGACATCCTGTGCTGAATATTAATAGTAAATTGTAATTTAATGATGTATATTCATTAAGGAGATATACTTTATATAGCAACAAGTAATAATAATAATAAATATAATAATAATAATAATAAATATCTATTATCCTGTTTATGTTGACTACCAAATTCCAAAAACTGGGGTATTAATATTGATAATTCCATTATTTAGTCAAAAGAAAATATTTGAATTGTCACTGATTGTCTTGCTGTCAGTGTTACAAATCTTAAAATCTGTATTGAGGCCACGTTTTGTCCAAGTCTCACATCAAACCTAGTGATGTTTTTAGGTTAAGGGCATTAGCGGACGATGTCTTTTTTTTTTTTGTTGTTGTTGTCCCTTGGTTGTATGTTTAATGCTGTATAAACATGGTTTACATCTACAGGTCGAATTGATCGCAAGATTGAATTCCCGCTGCCTGATGAGAAAACAAAACGCAGAATCTTTCAGATTCACACCAGCAGGATGACTTTAGCAGATGATGTAACCCTTGATGACCTCATTCTGGCCAAAGACGATCTTTCAGGCGCTGACATAAAGGTAAAGATCCTAATTTTATTTTCTACCGCACACATCACCAGTGAGTGGCTCAGGTTCCAAAGTGCTTTTTAATCTTCTACAACCTACTTTCTATTTAATGCTGCATATAAACCCTGCTGACTCTTTAATTCAGAAGCATATTTAATTAACCTCATCAGCTGTTTCATAATTAGAAACTGAATGTTTGAGGATCTTGCTTTGTGCACTGAGGCACAGTCATGCCTTCCTCAAACTGTTTCTACAAAGGAATTACAGTTGTCCATAATGCACAGGTGCTTGATTAAGAGACACCATCATTCTGTTATTACATAATAGTTAAGCTTGAACGGTTTATATGCTTGTAGTAGGTTTTTTAGAGAAAAAAATTGTGAATTTGCAAATTAAATCACTTCTGTTTGATTGAATGATAATGTATTGAACATTTTAAATTTTTCTAAAAATGTTAAAAAAAATTTACCATAGTATTGCCATTAAATAAAATATTAGTTAATTTATTATAGCTTATACATAAGTTACTTCATTATATTCAATTGAAACCAAAATATGTTTGATCCCACATGCAGGTCTCCCGTTAAAAGTTTAGCATTACAAATGCATTTAGTTGATGTAATACATGTGTGGACATATTTTTATAAAACGTGTAGTTCTGGTCCTTACATTTAACTGGCTTAGCCGTTTGTCTTGCCATGACATTATTCACAATAACCCACACCTCTGACAGCATCACATTGTATAAATGTGCAATATACAATATATTGTCCTTCCTAATTTTTTCATAAACTACGTTCTGTAATTTGGCCACTAGATGGCAGTATTTGATAAAGAAACGGTAAATCTTTTACTTGTGCCAGGGTTCATTTAAGAAAGAAAAAAAAAAAAAACGGACTGGATTATGTCGCTAAAGATGAGTTTCTTAGCAATTTTTGCTTCCGGTCAACGTATTTATGAATCAAATTTTGTCTTTTTATTAGTGTGTTGGTGTTTTATAAAAGTAAAAAGGTATGAGGTGGTGTGCATTGTGAATAAACCACAGGAAGAGATGCAATGGCACTTTTTCTCACAATAATACAGCCTCTCGTGCCTTATTGCATTATTATACACTGCCTGGCCTAAAAAGTCTTGCATACCAAATTAATTTTCTTTGTTTTTTTTGGGCAATGTGGTGTATATATTTGTGCTTTAATTGATCCTATTAAATGGTTTCTATCCCAAGCTTACAATACTGTCTTATCGAATTTTCAGGGATGATAGATTTTTAACAAATCCAAGGTCTCAATAGAAACATCTAACATCAGTTTTAAAAGCCTTTTATCCCTGTATACACACAAAGATTCATCAGTATTGTTTTTTTACTATTAAGACTTTAATGCTGACTTTAACAACAGATCAGTGCACAAAACCAAAATGTAAATGCAACACAAGAGTCATGAGGGTTTGTGTTTCTCAGGCCATTTGCACAGAGGCGGGGCTTATGGCCCTCAGGGAGAGGAGGATGAAGGTGACAAACGAGGACTTCAAGAAGTCAAAAGAAAATGTGCTGTACAAGAAACAGGAAGGAACTCCTGAGGGTTTGTACCTTTAATCCACTGCAAGCCTAACCTGTGTCCGACCCTCAAAGTACTTTTTCCCCTCTTTTTTTTTTAATGTATACCCTTGTTGAGCTGGCCGTCATTGTTGCTTCATGCAAATAAAAAAGTATTGAATTTCAAAACCAGTAACAGGTTCTTCACAAACAAATTGTTCAATACCTTCTTCTGTCAGTTCTTCATCTTTTTGGGATTTTAATAAAACATTTATTCCTGTCACAGGGGAACGTAAAACACTTGAGAGAACAAACTATGACACTAATGCTGAGCATGTGATAGGATTTCACCTACACTGCTATTAAAAATCAAAGGTTCCAAAAAGCTTTCATGTTCTACACACACCTTCAAGGGTTTGGTCTTCACCTCACAGTACAGTAGACAGTAGTCTATCTGCCGTAATAAACGGAAAAACGACAACACAAGCTTAAAACTAGGTAACGGACTAGACTGAATACAGCCAAGAGGTTTGGAGGGGGGAGGGGTTATGCGGGGTGAATACAACATAAAAGTCTGATCACTGCAAACCCATAGACCAACATTCAACTTTGGTTTCAGTCAAGTCTTTGAATGTTTTACACACACACACCCGGAGGATATTAAAAAAATATCAGTACAGCCGAACTGCAAACAGTTATGGTCAAAACACGTTACATAGTGAGTACATGTAGTGTGACCTCTCGCACCGACAAGAAGCGTCTATTAATTCTGTTAGAACTTGGTTGTCGGTTTCACAAAGGCATGAACAGAGCACCTTTGGCTCATAGATATCTAGTCGCCCCCCACTGACAGTCAGTGTTTGTAGCTCCTCATGCAAATAAGAGGACAAATCTGAAATGCAGCGGTGTGAATTCATTTCTACAGCTCACTATTATACAGATATAAATACGTCTCGGTGAATGATGGACACTTGACTCCTCAAGTATATGAAAGGCATAGCCCACCATTATAGTTAAAAAGGGAACCAAAGCCATTAAAAACAAACACAAGTGTGCTTAAGTGCCCTAAGTAAACCCTTAAATATCTTTTTTTCTATTTTGTCTCCTTATTTCCACTAGCAAATCTAGACTTTGTAACTGGAATAAAGCAAAGGACGTACTCTGTAAGGCGTGTACAATTCATAACCTAAATTGCTTTATTTAGCGCAGGCCTGGATCTTTGTTGCAGCAGTGTGACTGCGCTTAGTTTGGAGCCTGGTAGGGATGCTGCTGCATGTGTGTAAATGTCGAGGATAAATAAGGGTATTAGTGTATGCGCAGAGTCTTCACAAGGAAGTGTAAAGGTGCACCAAGTCTCTAGAGAAAGAGGATCCCACAACCCCCTTTCTCTCACTCATCTTCATCCTCCTCTTCCTCTTCTCCGTCGGAGAGGGCGGGACAGGTGCCTAGCTGCCGGTAGCCATCCAACCACTTTTCCACCATCTGTGTGACTAGTGGGTGGCTTCGCCGCCTTGAGCTCTTCTGTAACGCCACCAGGACGCCCCCTTCGGTTACACAACAGTCCAGCCACTGTCTCAGTAAACGCTCCTGCTGCTCCTCCGTTCCCATCTGATGGACAAGCAAAACAGTGGAGTTTATCTACTTAAAAAACGCAGAATACAGAACCAGCGAACTGTAAAATCGGTCGTCTTAATGCAAATAATGAAGAAAAGAGCTTGAGATTGTTGCAACAGACCCATGTGTTCCATCTTCTGGCGACGCAATGGTTTATACACTGTTTAAAAAAATAAAGGGAACACTTAAACAACACAATGTAACTCCAAGTAAACCACACTTCTGTGAA
>JAOUQT010334105.1:0-13243 GCA_025769995.1 Xyliphius kryptos | reverse complement strand
GAAGTTGGATCAGCCTGTCATTTGATTTTCCACTTTGATTTTGAGTATGATTCCAAATACAGACCTCCATGGGATAAACATTTTGATCATTTTTATGTTATTTCATTCTCAACGCATTCCACTATCTACTAATTAAAGATTTTCAACTAAAACATTTTATTCATTGAGTTCTAGAATGTGTTATTTAAGTGTTCCCTCTATTCTTTTGAGCAGTATATATTTTTTGTTTAAATAAAAACAAGAGCGACATTAAAGAAACAGATTGGTTTTTTTGGGGAGGGGGGTGCATGAAAAGGTGTGTGCTAATAGAAAAAGTAAATAAATCAGCGGTCTTATTAACATTTTACATCTTAACAGGTAATTTCTCTCTTTTTTTCTCTGTCGACTTTTCTATTTTTAGTGCACGTCATCTAAATTAGCTTTTCTTTGACTCAGTTGATCTTTGAACTGCCGCTTTTTTCTTCGAACCTCGTCTGGGTATGCTCCACGGATTGGCTGAGGCACACCTTTAGTGATCTTACTGCGCATGTGATTGGTCCGCAACTTTACTGCATAGTGAAGTTGCACTGCTTAAAATAAACAGTGAAAATTAAATTGTTCCCAATAGTTTATCGATTAGTTATTAGTGACCTCTGGACTACAATACATGTACTGTTGAAATATAAAGTGCAGCTATATGGTAAGTAAAGCTAATGCATGGAAAATGGAGGTGTACAAAATAAAGTGGCCGATAAGTGTATATCCGAAAAAAAACAGCAATGTGTCACAGTCCTGGATCACCCACTGTTCACCCCCCATTTTTTAAAAATAGGACATTTTAAGAATAAAATTAGCAGCATTGAGGCGTTACATTAAACTTATAAAGTCGATAAGTATGCATCTTAAAAACATTTACATTTACACTGCCTCTTTAATTATGCTATTGTAATGCTATATGTGAGTGTGATGCTGCTGAAATCCTTTTTTATATGAGTAATTTATTATAATTCTGCAGTAATAACTACCCTGGTATACGTTTAAATCTTTATGACGAGGCGGCTCGAAGCTCTGACTCATTCTGGAATGTACATGTACAAGTGGTGTGTGTGTGTGTGTGTGTGCGTATATATAAAGGTAAATAACGAGCGCGCTGGCATTCACACAGCATTTTAATGGCAGCGCTGGTGTTCTCTGGTGCACATGATGAAGAGTAGGATTGAGGGTGCTGGAAAAGTGCGGAGGAATGCCGGCTCTATCCCAAATTGGACATTTTTTACACAGGGAGTTGAAAGAAAGAAAGGTGTAGTAAAGTTTGGTTTGGCAGCCGTACCTTTTAGGCCTCGTCTCTCACTTAATCCGACGGTCACTCTGCAGAGGAGAACCTGAAAAGCAGAATCGTGACGCAGCCAGTAAATCATAAATGAATGCGGTGGAGCCTTAAGATTGTTGCTGACCTCAGAACCAACAAAATCATTAATGGCTCCCACTCTCATTATTTACACAAATTCTTCCTAATTTACTAATCTGAATAAATTAAACAAAGTTTGCTTGACCTGAAAAGACCTTTTTTATCCTACTGGCTGGAAATGGATTATTTCCATTATTTGAATGCCATTTTTATACCCAGATTAATAAACCAACCCATTTTGTTCATTTAATTTGATTTAAATCTTATCAACAAGAACCTTATCAGGTTTAAATAATTCTGTCTGCACTGTATGAATTACAGTTAACAGGTACATGACAGTATGTTTTTTTGTATTTTTAAAAACTCTTTTATTAAGACACTCAAAGTGGGCCATGGAAATAAAAAAAAAAGTGTGTAAATACTGTAAGAAAAACAGTAATGCTGTGAAGAAAACAGTAATACTGTAAAAAAAATTAAGGCAAAAACGTCAATGAACTATACGGAACGCCATTACCATTCTGAGACTGTCAGGCTGAACAGTCTGCAGTCAACGAAAAATAAAAATGTATTTGGGCCAACTTTTATAAACTATTTCACAGAACTTACACCAACATTAAAGCGTTGATTAGATTAGTGTGGTGTAGCTCAGAAACGAAAATAGGATAAATTGCAGGTTCTTTTCACTGACCTACACATATTTAGCACATTTTCTCTGTAACCTTTTTCATGTGTTAAATGTTTGTTATTTATAGTAAAAGGGCAAATTCAGTTTTTAAATCGTTTCGACAGAACCAAGGAGACGAAGCCGTTGGTTAATTGTACAACGGCAGTGTTTAAATTTGCGTCCCATCGCACTACCTCACACACTTCATCAAGGACCAAACCGAGGGACATTCATGCCACAAACGCCGCTCCTCTGACACTTCATTAAGTGCGCGGAGGCTGACTTTGGGACAGGACCCCAGTACAGCTGAACCGACGGCATCGGCGACAATCCAAAGTTTGTTAAGATGCTTTAGATAAAATAAACCGTCCCAGAAACGAGGGCCCATAAAATACACGCTTAATTGTAGCTTTAAAGTTTGTGAATAAATGCAGCAGTACTTACGGGGTGGAGAGGTGCTCTGGAAGCTCCATCCACTTTGTGAGGGTCGAGTGTTTGTTAAAGTGAAGGAGAGGGAGGAGAGACGTGAAGGAAATAGAGAGAGACAGCAGACAAATCGAGAGAGGGGTACATAGATAGTCTCTAATAAGAATGAACAGTTTGGGGATTTTAAACGCCTCTTTTATCCCGTTTAACAGCTTCCAGCGGTGCTTCAGTATCTAACACGCGTACAAGAACCGAAGATCCGATTCAGATTTTTTTACTCGACTCCTTGAATCAGTTGACTGTCAATTACAGTACACTATTAGAATGAATTAGTTCATTTATAGATTAAGCATGTTATGTACATATACTTTTTACACACATACATGGAGTAGCTCAAGGGCGACACAGTGACTTAGTGTTTAGCATGTTCGCCTCTTAGCGCTGAGGATTACCGGTTCAAATCCCAATCTGAGTGGAGTTTCCATGTTCTCCCTGTGTCTGCGTGGTTTCTGGTTTCCTCCCACAGTTCAAAAACATGGATTCAAAGTAATTTGACTGCTCCAAATTTCCCCTTTAGTCTGTGTGTGAGAGTGAGTATGTGCCCAGTGTATGGATTGGCGCCCTGTCCTGGGTGTATTTGTCCAGTGCCCTGGATGGGTATGGGAACCCCGCACTTCCCTAGTAAAGGATTAAGCGGAAGATAATGAACTAATGAAGGAATGGAGTAGCTCAAACCCCTTTATTTTGTCTTCAAAACAATATATTTATCTCCTTCTTGTTCTACTTTTGGCCTTTTACCCTTTATTATTTTAGGTGTTGCCACAGTGATGAACTTGCATATTGACTTGGCAAAGTGTTTTTATGCCGGATGCCCTTCATGACACAACCCTCACCTCAACCGGGCTTAGGACACACAGATAATGGGGACAATTTAGAGCTACCGATTCACCTTAAGTCATGTTTTTGGACTGTGGAAGGAAAACGGAGAACATGGAAACTCCACCCAGAATGAGATTCAAACCTGAATCCCCAGTGCTGAGAGGCGAACGTGCTAACCACTGATTCTCAAAAATAATAAGTGTTTTTTTGAGGATGTGTATCTGTAACTGGTCTTCCTTTTTTGTCTCTCTCAATCTCTCTCCGTGTGTGTGTGTACACTATTAAAGTAAATAAGTTAACCAAAAACATGGATTTAAGGTGAATCGGCTGCTCTAAATTGTCCCTGTAGTCTGTGTGTCCCAAGCCCAGAGGGTGAGGGTTGCGTCAGGAAGGGCATATGCGAGTTCATCGCTGTGGCGACCCCTGTAAAATAATAAAGGGTAAAATGCTAAAAAAAAGAAGACTCATAGATTAAGCATATTATGTACATATATATTTTAAGTATTTTAAATATATTTTGAAGTATCCCAAACCCCCATTTTATTTCCACTTAAAACACCATCATTGTCTGATTTTGAAAAATACTAAACATTTAGAAATGTATTTTTGAGTATGCATATCTGTAACTCTGTTACAGTCTGTTTTTTTTTTTGTCTGTCCATGTTGTGTGTGTTTGTGTCAGCAGAAGGAAACACTAATAGCATTTTGGCAGCACTGAACACAGATCTCTAATACAGAGTGACCTCCACCCCCTCCTCCTGTATAAGAGTTCTGTCCTTTAACGCATGATATATACAGTTGAAGCCAAGAAGACTTTAAATACATCAGACTAAATACCCTTCAACTAGTCCACATATTTCATATGAATTATGGTATTTCAGGACTTATTTAAGAACAATAGCCAGAAAACATGGATTTTATGGTTCACGTGACCATACATTGCTTTCAAATATCTGTTTTTCAGCTCCACTTACATTTACATTTTTACATTTAGTCATTTAGCAGATGCTTTTATCCAAAGAGACATACAAATTTGACCACTTATCAAGACAAAGTTTGCAGTTCTACAATCACAAACTGTAGTCCATCTCATTCTCTACATATTTTCTTAATCATTTTAGAGAGTGATAGACCACCCAAATACTAACCTCTTATTGGTGGTCCAGGTCAGTAGTGGGCAGAGTTAAGGTAATTAAAAAAATAAAGGAGCAAAGTCTGTAAATGTTGAACTACATGATAAATGAAGCTGATAGGATGGACGTGGACAGAAACAGGGAGATGAAGTTCAAAATGTGGACAGTGATTGTATTCACTGTAAAATACACATTAATACTTTCTTTCTTCTCTTGTGCAGATTACGTTGTATGATTTGATGTCTGTACTATATTTGTTTAGAAAAAAAATGTAATTTTTTTTTTAATATTAGACCTGACAGGCTGAGACGGTGTCTTAATGATTAGCATTTTCGCCACCTGTATCCACATGGGTATCCTCCCGATTCTCCGGTTTCCTCCCACAGACCAAAAACATGTATTCAAGGTAAATTGGCTGTTCTAAATTGCCCCATATGTTGTGTGTGTTCGAAAATGTGTGTGCCCAGCAATGAATTGGCGCCCTGTTCTGGGCCTAATTGCCCATTGGATTAAGTGGAAGATAATGAATAAATTACACCTGACATTATAATTTAAACATAACCAATATGGAATTAAACTAGGTTTTTAAGTTTGTTCACATGCAAGTGCTCTACTATCCGCCAGGTGGTGCTGTAGCAAGCCTTCCTGTAATGTATTTGGATAAAGGTCTGGGAAGATAAACCAGATGTACACCTTTAACTCACTACTCATTCCTGACATTTCATGGCTTTAAATTCCCACAGTGTTTATGTGGTTGTGTGTTCAATCTTTAGAATATTAGAAGAAAAAGAAGACTTGTATGTTTGGGTCTAATCAGGGGTGACACATAATCTAAAAAGTTTGTTTTCCACTGGTCACTGAAGTAAACTTTCTCTCTATCCATCCATCTGTTCATACTACAATGTATTCTGTAAATTAAATCTTATGTGTACATTCCCACAGTCATTCATTTATGTGGCAACATGGAACATCCAGCCATTTATGCTTATGTCCTGGCCCATTTTTATCTATATTAATTCAGTGGTGCAGGTTGATTTTTTGATAACTGGGTAAAGAAATGTAGAAAATTGACATGAGAGAGTTAAGGCATGATGGATGAATAGACTAATTTGTGATGTGTGAATACAGATGGTCTGTATTTGTGTCTGTGCTCATCAAATAAACAGGATAAAATAACCAATTCTTTACCCAAAAACCACTCTTTTCGTTCTCTCACTCCACATGTATAATCATTTAGTTATTCTGTTCGTCTGTTCACACATCCACCTGTTTTAACCATCATGTTTGGAACCTTTTTAAATTGCAGTTTATTGTACTTTCTCTCCACCTAGTGGACATACAATAACCGGACCCAAAAAGTTTCATTCGTTTATAAACGTTTAAGACTGTTATCTTGCATAGATAAGTTTAATGTTATACATAAGTAATAATAACATTTTTCATTTAAAATATAGCATTTTTTGTATTGTAATGGCTTTATCTCAAAATCTCATGCATATTTCATATATTAGCATAAATTACACATTTAATAAATGTAAAATTTAATAATTCTACATGTACACATTACGCACAATCCATTAGGGTAGAATTTAAACCATGAGGTAACAGAATACCAGTAATGTGGTATTCTGTGCTTTAGGCTGATGTGGAATTGGAGATTTGCCCTATAGGGGCTGATAGTGTTAGTCTAATGAACATGGCTTGTGCTAGTGATCACTACTTTAAACAAAAATGTAACTATAATTTTATAGAACAATGATCATACGTCTTGCATGTGTTAACTAAAAAAAACAAAAGACACATCAGCTCCAGATGACATCCCACAATGTTGTCGTGTTCTCTCATTTTCAATAGTTAAGCTCAAGCTGCAAACTGATTTGTTAAGTAGCAAACAATAGGTTAAATTTCCCAAAAAGTTCCTAAATTTGTGACCTTAAATGTTTCTAAACACTATACAATACATTGTACATTATCTTTCGCTTATTCCTCAATGAGGGTTGCAGGGGAGAAGGGGGGGGGGTGTTCCCCATGCGCATCAAGGGGAGAACGTTTCGGGGACTGGGCAAATACACGCAGGACAGGGCACCAAACTATCCCTAGACATACGCTCTTACACACTCACACATACTCACTCTAAATTTAGAGCAGTCAATTTACTTTACATCCATGTTTTTGGAATGTGGGAGGACACCGGAGAACCTGGAGGAAACCGACACGGACACGAGAAGAACATGGAAACTCCAACCAGATAGGGATTCAAACCGTGACGTCCAATACATTATACAGTGTGTTCAAAATAATAGCAGTCCAATATGACTAACCACGTAATCATTGTATAAATTATATTACCACATTACAAACTATCTACCAGTTGGTGCAGCAGATTCTTAGAAAACCAACAGACTCAGATCAATCATTCTGTGAGGAAAGAGGTGTGAATCAGGTGGGCCTTATTTAAGATTGAAGGATGCACATGCTGTACATGCATTTCTTCCTAAAAGCATGAGAAATATGGGGTGTTCAAGACCTTGTCAGAAGAACAGCAAACTTTGATTAAAAAGTTGATTAGAGAGGCTAAAACTGATAAAGAAATAGAGACAATGATAGGCTGTGTAGCAAAAAATATCTCAGGTGCTTTAATATGGAGAGCAAAACCAGAGAGATGTGAAACAAAATGCAAGACTACCATTCGAATGGATCTAAGAAAAGCCAGAGTGGCAAAGGCTTAGCCAATTATCAGCTCCGGGATGATCAAAGACAGTCTCAAGTTACCTATGAAAATACTGTGACAGTTAGAAGTTATCTGTGTAAAGCTAGTTCATTAGCCAGAAGTCCTGCAAAATCCCACTGTTAAAAAAAAGACTGAAGGATAGGAAACTTTGTGCTTAATTACTGTTTTTAAACACACTGCTATTATTTTGAACACGACTGTACATGTGTGTCTGTGTGTGTTATTCATGTTATTATTGAAATCTTATAAACTAGCGGTGTCATGGTCATTTCTTTCAATTGAACACACAGAGAATAGCACAGTGGCATTGGCCAAAGTGCCGACAATATGCTTAAGTGTACAGTATATACCTTTTGTGTTTAGGTATTTTAGCAGTTTTTAGTGTGTTGTATAGTTTAAGTTAAAAGTTAAAATGTTTTTATGTTATAGCTTGTAATAAACAGATTAGGGTGTAATAGCGCTGTTCGCACTAGAAGGCTGTCAGGGTTCTGCTGGTGTGGTCAGTAAAGATTATAGATAAGGAGGAAATGGGACAACTGTTTATTACAGATACAAGGTTCATCTTGTGTGTGTGTGTGCATGGTTTTGTTTTAGCATGTCTGTGTGCAGGTAGCTGTGTGTGTGTGAGAAGGTGTATGCATGAATGTAGATGAATCAATGAATAAAGGTTTTTAACAATTTAAAAATAATAAAATAAACAGCTTGGGTATGCAGCTGGCCCTAGAGCCTATCCCAGTGCTAATGAACGGAAAGGCATTAAACACACAGCAGACAGGGTCACAGTATTTCACAGACCCATCAATACATTCACACACATTCCCACCCAAGGACTGTTTAATATCTCTAGGTCACCTGACTTATATCTTTGGAATGTACTGGGAAAGTAGAATATTTTAGACATGAGGAGAACATGCAAATTCACACGGGAAAAAAAATAATTGCAGCCGGCTTTTTTACTGTGATTGAACAATGGCTCAGCCACAACTTACATTAAAAACTACAACGTGTCTACTGGTCTTTATTTTTCCTCCAGAAATTTCTTCAGGTAGTTCACTACGTCATCACCTTTTTCCCAGGGAACAACTAAGGGTTTGTATTCTCCAGGTTTTACTTTCTTCATTGTCTGAATTATTGCATGCATCGGAAAACCTTTCCTTGGGAAAACAGCATCATTTGGTTCCAGTGCTAATGTGGGACAAATATCGTTCTCCCCATCACCCATATAAAACACCTTTGTGAAGGCTTCTCCTCTTTCTTTAACCCTTCTCTGTATATATTCTTTTAAAATGGCCTGCTTGCACATGTTCTCTGGACACCTGGGACATGAATGTGTGTGGAAAGGCCGCAAAATTAGACGTCCGCTTGCATGGAACGCTGAGGGGTTGGTGAAGACCTGAGTGAAGAGTTTACGAAAGCCGGCATTATGTAACCAGGTTTCAATGTAATAGGAGTTAGAATCTGAGAGGATGACGCATTCAAAGTCACCAACGGCACACAGGAAATCAAAAAGTGCCTTTCCACCAGGAGAAGGAGGAATTCTCTGGATTTCATTGCGGATGGCTCCTTCTGTCACACCACACTCATGGAGGAAGGTCAAGATGCGTTGGCTATGCTCCAGAAAGTAGCCTGGGCGGTAGCAAGCATTTAGGCTGGCAGGGATGGCGGCCTGTGGCGCAGTTCGAACTACTGAATAATCACTATCCTCATTAATGATTGTCTTGTCAAAATCGAAAAAAAACAAGAACCGTGCAGTCATCGTGCTCGGTCTACGGTTCTGTGGAATATTAAAACACATTCAATCAAAATCCAAATCCATGTACTGACATTACAACCTACAGCCACCCATTCTGACTTCATAACTTAGAATTATTTTTATTAATATTATAACTTAGACCCATTGATACTAACTTAAGCTTATTGGTTCTGACACCATAGCCCATATTCACTATTACTGACATTAAATAATGTTTTAAGCGAGACTTATTGACATGATATTTTAAACATATTAATGCTGAATGCACAATTTAAATTCTAACATAATTATTATGACACCATAATTTAATCTTATTGCAAATAACATAATAGCCCAAAAGTCACCAATCAGAGAACAACTTCAGTTTTACACATGATAATATATATATATATATATACACTTTCCAAAAAACAATTAATATCATGGAAAAGTTGATTCACTTCCAAAATTTCATTCAATAAGTTAAACGTTTATATTATTTGGGCTTCCAGCTCATGAAACCCACAAAAACAGGTATCCAAAAAAATTGAATACTGTGAAGAAATCAGCCCAAATTTTGCAGGGCATGAACGTAAATTGAGTGCAACAGACTAATCATCTACTAAACAATTCACTGCGCTCTAGTGAGAAATGTTGCCTAGTGACTCCAACTAACTCGATTCCAGCTAATTCTCACTCCATTTCATTCACCATTGCTAAATGGTGGAACGACCCTCCCAACATCTGTAAGGCTGAGTCAATCAACATTGTCAAGAAACTTCTCAAAACACACTGCTTCCACAGACCCTTGCTATAAAAATTCATTAAAAAAATAAAAATAAAATAAAGCAAACAAAAAAAAATAATTATATATATATATATTTTTATATATTTTTTTGTTTGTTTTATTTTATTTATTAATTTTTTTTAATGAAATTTTTATAGCAATTGTTTGTAGAAGCGGTGTGTGTGGTGTAATGCACAGGGTTGATGGTACTACAGTTTAGCTGGTTTTCCCTTAAACTACTGACTTGTGTTGTTACCTCATTTGTAAGTCGCTTTAGAAAAAAGAGTCTACTAAATGACTAAATGTAAACATTAGAGGTGAGAAACAGAAATCCAAACTGCTTGATGTTCAGTGTGAAATATTCTTAAATATCTTTAATCTATGACTTTAACTTTTTAATTGGAATTATGGAAATTAATCAACTTTTGCATGATATTCAAATTTGTTGGAAACGGGTCTGTGTAAATGTAACTGAAATATGTTAGCTATTAAATAATACTATCGGTGTAAATCATTTTTATAAGATTCAATATGAGGGTACTCACCCACTTTATAGGCGCTCAACAGTACTTCACACAACCGACCTGGGTTCACTATTCCTCCCCATTGTTCATTACTCAGAGCAGAGCAGCACCTCTCCTCAGTCTGAAACGAGGCAGAGGCCACGAGGAGCAACAAACTTAAAACTCTTGTTTATCAGGCAGCAGCACATAACAGATTAGTTATAATAATCTGCAGGCAGAATTTATTTTGTTTGATTGTTTTTAATTTTAAATCTGATCGAAAAAAAAATCATTTTACACTGGACGAGTATTCATTATTTTTTTCCAAATACACTGATTGCTTAGATAATCATGCACATTTGATTCCTTATAAGAGGGTGTTGAATGTATCAAGGTGTGTTTAAGCAGACAACACACTTTTATGCAAATAAAGCTGACATTGCTTATCTAAAGCAGCCAGTCAGTTAAAACAATGCATAAAAGTGGCTGGGGTCCACCTCTGTCAACCTACACATTAAACATGCATCTAGAAAATACATATGTAGATGTAGATGATACATACAATACATATGTCTCAGCGCTGGGGATTGCCAATCAGCGGCCACACTTCTAGAAAGATTTTCTACGAGGTTTTGGAGTGTGCTTTCCCACTAATGAAAAAAGCATTTGAGAAATCAGATATTGATGTTGCACAAAAGACTTTTCTCTTGATGTCTGTTCTGCTTTATTTTGAAGTTGTTGAGTGGGAATGAAGTTAGAGCTCAGTGTGGGCAGGTCAAATTCCTCCACACCAAACCCAGCCATGTCTATGTCTTGTGTGGTCTTTTGTGTGCTACGTATGCTACTATTCTGCTAGACAAAGAATAATCCACCAAACAAACAAGTCCATCCACCAGCATCCTGTGGGTAGCGTTCTGTGAGAACCGATGAAGGATGAGAAGCTGACAAACACAAAGTCTTAGTGGTTAGTGGTTAGCACGTTCGTCTCTCAGCGCTGGGGATTCCTGGTTCGAATCCTGATCTGGTTAGAGTTTCCACGTTCTCCCCGTGCCCGTGTGGGTTTCCTGTGTTTTCTGGTTTCCTCCCACAGTCCAAAAACATAGATTCAAGGAAAATTGCTCTAAACTGCCCCATATAGTGTGCGCGTGTGTGTCCAGTGCCCAAAATACTCTTCCCTGGATGGGCATGGGGAACCCCACCACGACTCTAGTAGAGGATTAAGCTGAAGAACATGAATGAATGAATAAGTACTAGTAAGTGTAATAGTGTGCAGAGTGAGTGGACACAATATTGTTCTCCGGTTTCCTCCCACATTCCAAAAACATTCCAGGTAAATTGAATGCTCTAAATTGCCCTTTATAGTGTGTGTTTGTGTGTGTGTGGATATGTGATTAAGTGAGATGTTCTCCCCTGGATGGGCATGGGGAACCCCACTGCGACACTAGCAGAGGAATAAGTGGAAGATAATGAATGAATGTATATGTTTTTGTATATGTATGAAATGTATATGATCTAGGATTTGCAATAAAATCAATGTACACTACACGAGTCCTTTAAATAATTTGGGTGACTTAATTTTCTTATTTGACTGATTTTTCCAGAGCAATTAAAATGTAAGATAAACATTAGAAAACTTAATGGGTCCAAGATAAAACATATTTTCATAATTACAATTTATGATCTACGTTGGCGTTTTGTTTTTGTAAAACAATCAGTTTTTTTATTTTTCAGCGCTGTTTAAGATACCTGTATAAGAGCTCTTTAACTGCCAGCTAGCTAATATTTTATGTTCGTGTTCCAAACTCAGTAAGCAAAGTATCTATTGGCTGTACTAAGTCGCTAGAAGTTGATAAATGACATCATTACCTAATTTGCATTATAGACCATTTGCGTGGCAATAAAGCAATAAAGCATACTAGGAGAAAACAAAATGAGTAAAAACATACTCAGAATATGAAAACTACAATTAAATTATATTTTCTAGGTTTTATAAATCCTCTACTGTTCACAGAGTATAATGCAGTGTTACCAACAACTTTGGAACTTTAATGTGGTAGTTGTCATAGCGATTAAAAACTAAAGAAATGTCATTTAGAATGTCAGATCAATTGTGTTTAGAGTTCATGCAAATGTAAGGAGATCATTTAAGATTCCACAATTTCAGGTAAGAGAAATATGCGAGCACTGAAATGTTTGACTTTTTACTGAGTGTGTTTAATGTTGGTTTAAATATGTAGGCAGTGTTGGTCAAGCTACTGACAAAATATAGTGAGCTAAGCCAGTGGTTCTTAAACTGTGGCACACCTAAAACTGATGGTACGCAGAGTAGCATGAAGTGGTATGCCAGATTACTCAAATTTGTATTTTTCCTGATGTATTTTATGAACTGCATTCTGTAATTTAGCCACTATACAGCAGTGCTTGCTTGTTAGGAAAATCGAAAACCTTACTGTCGCCAACTGTTAATGTTTAGTTAACAACTTTTCAGACCCAAAAAAGCAACAAGTGACAAATGTAGCGACTTTTTCTGGTGTTATTGAACACTTGGAGACTGAGCTCACATGCAAAACTGCTTCTCAGTCCCACCCACCATTTATTTACAAAGAGGCATTAATTATATTCAGTGTTACATGAAAATAAATCACCACATTTAACAATTTGTGTATATTGGGTTTGAAACTTAAAAAAAGAAAAAAATATCTTAAGTAACTCAGGTCACAAGCCTGAATAAAGGAACACATTATAGCAGTTCAACTCTAACATTCTCTTAATTATACATTTAACAACAAAGGACATAAGTTATGAAAAATGAATAATGAATTGTGGGTCTAAACAAAACATTAAAGTAATTTCAAAGGCGAAAAAAGAATCAGCTGAAGTTCATTCATTCATTATCTTCCGCTTATTCCTTTATGAGGGTCACGGGTGGGTTCCCCATGCCCATCCAGGGGAGAACATCTCGGGCGCTGGGCAGATACACCCAGGACAGGGCGCCAATCCA
>JAOUQT010334094.1:0-13243 GCA_025769995.1 Xyliphius kryptos | reverse complement strand
GTCACAAAGCATTTCACTACTAGTTATACTGTGTATGACATGTACGTGACAAATAAACCTTGATTTGATTTGATTTGATTTGTTATAGAGCAGTCAGGAGACGAGGATGCGCGAACAATGCGGGGAAAAAAAAGTGCTGTGGGTGGTCCTGCGAGGGAAAGAGCGAAGTTCATGGGAGGATCTAGAGGGGAATGATGTTCAGTCGGAACTGGAGGGAGCGGAGAGTGACTAACGTCGGGACAGGGTCTAGAACAGGGACGTAGGGCACTAGGAGGTCTGCCCTGGGGACGTGGGGCACTTGGAGGTCTTCCCCGGGGACGTGGGGCACTAGGAGGTCTGCCCCGGGGATGTGGGGCACGACTAGGTCTGCCCCGGGGACGTGGGGCAGGGCACTGAGTGTGTGTAAGGTGGAACTGGTCCAGTAATGCCTTGTCCAGTATGTCAGTCCTCTCAGTCCAACTACGTTCTTCTGGTCCGTAACTCTCCCAGTGGACTAGGTATTCTAGTCCTACGTCATTCTTACGTGAGTCTAGAATCTGGTTGATGGTGTAAATGGGACGGTCATGTGGAAGTTCTTGGAAAAAGTTGTTGGTGAGGTCCTGAATCTAAGGGACCAGGGACAAAGAGTTTCAGAAGGGAGACGTGAAAGAAAGGGGATATTCTAAGTCTGTCCGGCAGTCGTAAAGTCACAGTCACGTCATTAACTTTCTTTAGGATCTGGAACTTCTTGCAGGAGACGTAAGTCCTTTGTTGCCAGCCAGACCTTGTCGCCCACCTGATTTGGGGGACCCTCATTCCTCCTGCGAGGCGTGAATCGTTTAGTCCGGGCATTGCTCTCAGTGATACGCTGATGTACAGTCTCCCAGACGTTTTCGCTTCTGCGGAACCAATCGCCAACAGCAGGGGCGTTGGAAGGAGTGGGGACCCAAGGAGCAAAGGGCGGTTGGTAGCCTAGGGTGCACTGGTAAGGGGTGATCGCAGTGCTGGAGCTCCTCAAGGAGTTTTGGGCAATTCCAGCCCAGGGCATGAAGGTGCCCAGTGATGTTGATTGTTCTGGCAGTGTGTTCTAAGAAATTTTGCCAACTCCTGGTTTGACCGCTCACACTGCTTATTGCTCTCGGAGTGGTAACCCGACGTGAGACTAATGGAGGCTCCCAATTTTTTGACGAACGCCTCCCAGACGGCAGAGGTGAATTGCGGATCCCGGTCCGAGACGATGTCCTCTAGGAGTCCGTAGTAACGAAAAACCTTGTGGAAGAGGTTATATGAAGAGCATTCGGGCGCACTTCAGGTTACGGTGATCGGTGATGACTTGGACTGGGAATCTGGCCCCTATCAGCCAGTGCCACCACTCTTCGAAGGCCAATTTAATGGCTAATAACTCTCTGTCTCTCACGTGGTAGTTCTGCTCAGCGGGGGACAGCTTACGTGAGAAGTACGCAATGGTATGCAGTCTGGAAGGCTCACCTTGACGTTGTGAGAGTATGCCTCCTGCACCTATGGAGGATGCGTTCACCTCCACAATGAAAGGGGTTTCTGGGTCTGTTGAGCTAATACTGGAGCAATGGTGAACGCCTTCTTCAATCGGTCAAAGGTGTTCTGAGCCTTATCAGACCACAGGAGTCTCTTCAGGAGACTAACCAGAGGGAGTGCGGTCTGGCTGAAGGACCTGATGAAGCGTCGGAAAAAGTTCACAAAGCCCAAGAAACTTTGTAGCTCCTTGATGGTCTGGGGAACCTTCCATTCCAGTACTGCTTTCACCTTGGACGGGTCCATCTGGATACCCTTGCCACCGATAATATACCCCAAGAAGGCGATCTTTTCCCTGTTGAATTCACACTTCTCTGCCTTGACGTACAGCTCGTGTTCCAGTAAGCATCTAATGATGTTTCTCGTGTTTTCCAAGTGAAAAGTGGGGTCCGGAGAGTAGATCAATATGTCGTCAAGGTAGACGATAGCACACTTTCCCAGGAATTCATGAAGTACATCATTTACCAGGCACTGGAACACAGACGGAGCATTGGTCAAGCTGAAAGGCATTACGAGGTATTCATAGTGTCCTGCTGTTGTACTGAACGACGTCCTCCACTCGTCGCCTTCCTTTATCCTCACCAGGTTGTAGGCATTACGTAGATCAAGTCTAGTGAAGATCTGAGCCTGGCGTAACTGCTCCAGGGCTTGAGGGAATGAGTGGAATCGGGTAAGTATAGCGTTTGGAGATCTTGTTCAGCTCACGGTAGTCAATACATGGCCGCAAAGTGCCCTCCTTCTTGGGAACAAAAAAGAAGCTAGAGCTAGCGGGAGATTGGGTCCTGAGATGTTCAGAGGGGCTTGGAGTGTAATAAAAGGGATGTGGAGACTCCAGGCCAGCCACTCCTCAATGAAGTCCCCCTTTGAGCCAGAGTCGATCAAAGCCGTTACTGCACAGGTATGAGATAGGTGATACAACTGCACATACAAACGAGATCTGATCTTAGATGAGGAAGGTAGCGAGCTCACCTTGGAAATCTTGGCTTGTTGGGGAGACGCCCCAGACCTTTTCACTCTTCCTGATGCCTCTGCCTGCCTTGCTGGTCTCGTGGGACAATCCAGGCATTGGTGTCCCTGCTGCCCACAGTACAGACACAGGTTAACCCTTAGTCGCTCACGACGCTGCTGGTCGGACAGATGAGTGCGACCCATTTCCATTAGCTCGTGAGGCATAGCAGAAAGTGCCGGAAAGGCCTGGCAGGCCTCCGGAGGTTGAACAGCCGCATTCACTAGTTAATCTAACTGGATGGAGAGTTGAACCACTTTCTCCAGGCCATGTGGAGCGAACGATACACCAGTTCCTTCTGGATGTGAGGAGTGAAACCAGCCTTGTATTGGGACAAAATAGCCGCTTCGTTCCAGGCACAAGTGGCCGCCAGGGTACTGAACTTTAACGGGTACTCTGCCACTGTGCCATTACCCTGGTGCAGACAACGCAACTCGTCACCAGCCGAAACACCTTGTCAAGAGTGATTAAAGGTGCTTCGAAACGCCTAGAGAAACTGTTCCAGGTCCTGGGTCTCGGGACCGTTGTTCAGCCAGATGGCAGTGGCCGGTAAGACGCGAGATCAGGAGAGCGATGGCGTTGCGTGCAGGAGGGGTTGGTCGACTGGCCAGGAACAGAGAAAATTTTAGAAGAAACTCCTCGCAACATTCAGGATCCCCGGAGTAGAGCGGAGGTTCCAGGATGGGAATCAGATTAGGGGACTGTGTCATGGAAGACACGGTAGCCGGTGCAGCGCTGGGGGTAGGAACTCCATCTCCATTCCTTTTATGCCTGCATATAAACAAAGGTTGAGTATGAAGACTGCCATCAGGAATGTTTTGACACCATAAACTGGAGCCAAGATGCAACAGACGGTTACATGAAAAAGTACACACAATGGCCCCATCTAGAAAAAAAAGAAAACTACCCCTATCCATGGCTGCATGAGCAGATGTGTATGTGAGAGGATTGTGAAGTCTAATTGAAACCCACACAACAATTGAATTGCAATGCAAGACAATTGTAAACACAATGCAAGTTCCAGATAATGCAATATTTTGACCTGCCCTTGTCTTTGAAGGTCCTGTTAACCTGCCACTGCATTACACTGACAATACACATTGTTATCTTAAATAGAAAGCAAAGCCACTTATCATTACATAAAATCTCACTACAAAACTAAATGATTTGGTGCTGGGTGTCAAAGTGTGAAATTTGATTTTAGACATTCTGACAGATCCAGACCCCTAGTGAGAAAAAAATATTACCTACTTTGCACTCACTCTAAACATAGGCGCTCCTTAGGGATGTGTACTCATCCTATTCTTGTGCTTACCTTACTGGGTTGCTAACTCAATAACCTACGACAAAATAATGCTGCTTTTTTTAAATCTATCAGCGGCTCAGTGTCAGTGCCACAGCTAATGGATGATTGATGCCTGTTAAAGACTTTTTGGTAATAAAATCTTTACATAAATCTGGTATTCAAAATGCTTTATTAACACATATATTGAGCATTATAAAGAATTTATAATGCTTTAGAATATTTGTCATAGGCCTTTGTTAACATACTTTCATTTTTATAACCACACTCATAAAATGTTATAAATAATGTGCCATAATGCTTTATAACACAATGTGAAATAGAAAAATAAACCATTCATTACCTTAATGTACCAAACCAGTATCATAAACCTTTAGAAAGTTTGTTAAACTGTATCCTGATAATGACTTTATAATAAAAGCTTATAAGCTCTCGTTACAGTCATTAAATGATTTCATTTATTATCTCAATGAAAAAGATTACATTCGTTTAAATCAATAATAAATAATAATGGATTATAAATGCTCTTTAGGTAAAGTAAAATTATTTTGTCAAAAGTAAGAATGTTTAAAATATCCAAGACATCCAAATTTTTTATTTGAATTTATCTAAATTTGTTATAATACTTTTTTGACTGTTATTATGAACATCTATGTGCATTAAAAGAGGCTTATAACAGAGGCTTAATGTTATAAAGCATAATAAATGTGTTAATGCATTATACTGGATTTATGTAAAGTGTTACCGACTTTTTATTTGTGAAAAGCAGATAACCTTGAAATGCTG
Organism: Xyliphius kryptos; assembly: GCA_025769995.1. Taxonomy (NCBI): domain Eukaryota; kingdom Metazoa; phylum Chordata; class Actinopteri; order Siluriformes; family Aspredinidae; genus Xyliphius; species Xyliphius kryptos. The sequence goes on along the minus strand of JAOUQT010334094.1, from coordinate 8,618 downwards.
CTGCAATTTTGTTGTGCTCAACCATATACATCTTTAAGCTAATATCTGCAATATTCACTAAGAAGCTATACACACACTGCCATTGTTTCTACATCTAATGTCCATTTTATCGGTTACATCTACCTATAAGTATATAATTTGTTTCCCTGGATAATTTGTTATTGCTCTTTACTCATTTTTTACACTGCAGTAACACTGATAGTCGTGGTGTGGTAGTGTGTGTTGCATAGTAAAAAAGTGAACCAGTTTGCATTAGATACATCCATATTATTGTTTTACCTTTATATGCAATGTCAGAGATGGTAGCTCATCTGTTACTGCACAGTTGGTGATAGGCATTTTCTAATTCTTTATCATTACTTATACAATGCTGCATATGAGATGCTGGAGGTTGTTCAATTTTAGTAATTTGATTATTCCAAATCAAGTCATCTCTCTGGGGTGTTCCAGCAGCAATGCACCGTTTCTTATACTCATAAAAGTGCTATACTTACTAGTACTCCGCCTTTACAAAATCACTATCACTGTAGTGCTGAGAATTATTCACCATCCTAATAATATCAGACCTATGTTGTCTTGTGGGAACCTGTGTGGGTTCTGGCCATTAGATCAAAGAGTAAATGAGACTAGCATGCAGTTGGACTATGTATGGTCTGTAAGTGTAAAACTACAATGTGATAGGATAAGTGAAAATTATTTAAATGGTGGGCAGTACGGTGGCTTAGTGGTAAGCATGTTCGGCTCTCAGTACGGGGTAGGCAGGTTCAATTTCCGATTTTGCTAGAGTTTTTATGTTCCCCAGTGTACACATAGGTTTCCTATGGGTTCTACGGTTTCCTCCCATAGTCATTAAACATGGATTCAATGTAAATTGACTGCTCTAATGGCCCTATATAGTCTTTGTGTGTGTGAGTGAGGGTGTGGTGCAATGTCCTACCCTTGCCCAGCGCCCAAAATGTTCTCCCCTGGATGGGAATAGGCCCCCTACATTTGTCATTAATCATTTCCAGCTGTGTTCTCCTGTTACATTGTTTCCTTTGTACATTTATACCAATCTTACCTGTGTCGGAGAAAATTAAATGATACTGCTATTACAATCCACTCTAAGTTCATCATAGAAGCATTCTGTGTTCTTATACCATAAAATAAAGTTGAAGTATGACCTTTTCACCTTTTTTACTCAGAACTAATAAAACCACATTCTCTTCCTCATCTCTTGTCTGCACAGCAAGCACACCTCATGACAACAGTTAGGATGTCTGCTTTTGCGGTAATGTACCAAGTTTTGTACCATCTGCTTTTGCTCTTCCTGCTTTCACTGTGGTTGAGTAACCCTCCTTTGGTCTGTATAAAAGGAGCACATAAACTAGAGAACTTTCAGAGCTGACTAGGGAAAGCTCTCAATATTTAATTCCTTTTTATGGACTATTGGTTCCACTGTGTTTTATTTCCACCACACCTGTTTGTCTGTGTTGTAGTGTAATTTTATGTCCGTGATGTACGTTTGTGGGTGTGTGTTTCCCCTTGGGTGGCACGGTGGTTAGTGGTTAGCATGTTCGCCTCTTAGCGGCAGCCTCTTATATAGTAGAGGAATAAGTGAAAGATTATGGATGGATGGATGTTTGTACCCTCAGTATTTCTTGCATCTCTCTTTATTCAAACTCAGGACTCAGACAGCCAGAATGTGATAAAGTGGCAGATGCAGATGCATATACAGATGCAACAACTAAATTTAGTTCTTTCTTAAATATAAGACAATCAGTGTAGCTCCATATACATCTATGCATCATAAATGTATTTTTTGCAATGTTGTTGCTTCATTACTCATTATGTCATATGCAATACTAATCCAGATGCTGGGCTAAAATGTAAAGACAATATAAAGTTGAGTTTTAAAATGACACTTCACTGTATTTTTCTTTCATTATCATACTGGTGCCTTTGAAATAATTTGCCATCACATGTCAATTCAGCAGGTTTATTACAGTAATAATATTTGTCTGCATATTTAAGTAGTACATGAACATAAATAACTGTAGAAAACCCTATCACATTAACTTGTAAATTGGTCTCTACCTAATAAAGAGATCTCTCCTTCTTTTTCATAGAGACTGGCATAAAGGTGACCAGCTGTCACTTTTACACAATAGGTAAGCTTTACTGTAGGTGATTCATGGAAATAAATGTATTCATGCTCTCAGTTCAGGCAGTGTCATATGTTTTAGCTCACAATGGAAACACACTCAGTAGTGATGACAGAACAAAATACCATGATGCAGTACAACCACCTGTAACTGCTTTTTCACTTCCTCTTTCTCTTAAAGCAACAGCTGATGACTCAGCATTAATTTTTACACGCCAGATCTGTTAAAATGAGGGGCAAAGGAAAAATCTGCTAATTTAGACCATTGCTCCTAAGGCTTGATTTTTGTTCTTGGCAGAATCACTTGCTTTCCAGGCAATAACAGAACAGTAATTAGACAGTTTTTCAGTAGGTAGTAGAACAAGGATTGGTAACAATGGGTAATTTGACCAATACATGGTGAATAAAACTGCTGAACAAATGTTTGTGTTATTGAATACTGGTTTTGAAGTCAATGTGTTTTCATATATAAATATATGCATAGTAAAGTTAAATAGTATCGTCACAAAAAGCAATTTACACCTATTGTAAATTAATTTAATGTATGTAAATGTATTTAACACTACTTAGTACCGGGGTCAATTTGCTTGCCTGAAGATCGGTTGCATGGCTAGGAACATCACTGTTATAATCTTTCTCCATTATGTATGGTCTGCGCCAAGCATTTAAAGGCCGCCCACCAATTATTAATGGTATGTTAATTACCTCTAATTTACATCCTTTGCGTCCACTCTCTAGCATCATTCATTTCCTTTTGCTCATTTCTTAAATTATCATATGCCAGGAAACAATAAGAACCAGGGGCAGGATTTATTGAGCACAGAAATAAGCGTTATTAAAATAAATACATCACTTGCTCTATACTAGCAGATGCCTTTGCTATTGGTACCACATTCCTGTCACTACTGTGATCTCTCCATGCTGTAGATATGCAGTTTATATAAAGGCCTTACATGAACAGTTTGTCAATTCTTTGGATTAGTATCAGAGAGGTTTCACAATACCTGCACATTTAGCCTTAATTAAAAATTTTGTTAACACTTAACATAAATCCGGAAATCATAATGCTTTATAACAAATCATAAGCCTTTGTTAATGTACTTAAATTTTTATAACCACATTCATAAACTGTTATGAAGAATGTACCATAGGGCTTTATAACACAAAGTGACATTTAGTATTTTAAAATGTATTGTATGTAATGTATTATTGTGTAGATGTCAGGTGCGCTCGACTCACCTGCCTTATTTTGTGTTTTGTTTCTTGTTTTCATTGGTTAGTTATTCATCACGTGATGAGGACTTTTGGTTTATATTCTCTTCAGTTCCGGTCTGTCCTCGTCGCGTCTCACTTTATATGTTACGTGTTGCGTGTTTGGTTTTTGTTTATGTATCTAGCGTTTATTCTGCTGTTTAATAGACGCCATTTTGATCCTCACCTGGTTACCTGCTCCTTCCGGCTCCCCTCCGTGCGAGCTTATGGTAGCTCCCCTCCGTGCGAGCTTCCCGTTTCGGCAACCGGCATGCAAACGTGACAGTAGACAAGTATAATAAAGTTTAAAATGAAGTTTGTGTTACACTTTAAACTTATTGTCTCCTGAAAATTACTTCATAAGTGCTTATAACTGTTTATGAAGGATTATAAGCTCTCATTACCGGCATCAGGTAGTGTCGTTATTTTGAACCGCACTCATTTATTTTAATTTACATAATGACTAATAAAGGATTCTTAATGCTCTTTTGAGACTTTAGCATACATTTTTAAAATAAAAAAATGTCGAAAAAAAAAATCCATAGAATCTAAAGTTTATATCATAATCCATTATGTCCATTGTGACATATAAATCTTTATTTAACTTTGTAATTACACATTATGACTGTGATCATAAACATCTATGTACATTAACAGAGGCTTATGAGAAATATTATAAAACCTTATGAGTATTGTGAAGCCCATGGTGTGTAAACAAAGAGCCCCGCAGCAGGAAACTATGTATGATAAGCAATTCTTTAATGATACAACAGAAAATCCACACGTCTGGTACACAAAAACAAAAAAGAATCTACAGCCTTGATCTTTCTTTGAGCTGCAACGCTCGGGGTGGCTTCAATGCTAAGAAGTCCAAATGTGCTGCGGTGACGCGCTAAACTGAAACTAACTGATGACATGGTCTTCAGTAGGCGGAAAGTGCAAACACGTGCACGTGGCGCACTAAACCGAAACTAATGGATGGCGCGATCTTCAGAAACTAGGAAGTCCAAATGTGCCAAAGCAGCTCGCTAAACAGACTCACTGAAGACATGGTTTTCAGTATGTGGGGAGTCTAAACGCGCTAAGCGGCGCGCTAAACCGAAACTCGCTGAAGACGCATGCTTCAAAAACCAGATTTGTGGTGTTCTAGACGATTGGCTCTTAACCCCTACCTCCCTCCATTGACTGTCTAAGGGCCCAGATACAAAAGGTTTGAGAAGCGAAGTGTGGAATACTGACTGGGTGAGTGCGTCAATGACAAGGGAGCTTCAGTTTGTAAGACACAGCATTGATCTGCTGGAAAATGCAGAAAGGATAGCAATTTGTGAGAGCCAGCTCGGCAAAGGAAGTCATGAGTATTTACTCATACCATGTCCCCTGGGGAATATTTTGGGGCTTCCCGTCTGTAGCGATCTGCAAATCTTTTGTTGCACAAAGGGTTCAGTATCAATAAAGTTCAATAAAGGTTGATAGCCTAGTACACATTGGAATAGTGTGAGGCCTGTGGCTGAATGTTGCAAAGAGTTCTGTGCTATCTCCCCTCAGGGTAAGAAATGAGCCCAGTCTGAAGCATGACTGACCGCAAAAACATGGAGAAACTTACCCAACTCTTGGTTGGCGCATAATCCATTGCTCGTAGGGTGTTGACTCGGCTGGTGCTGAGTTTTTCGAAAAAGGCTCGCCACACCGCAGATGAGAACTGTGGGCCTCTGTCTGTCATGTGGGCCACAGGAAATATGTGTCGGAACAATAGCTCAGCCGCCTGAAATGCAGAGGGGAGTGCTGGCAAAAGAAGGAACTTCACTGCTCTTGACAACCTGTCAATAATGGTAACAATGGTATTAAAACCCTCAGAAAGCAGGTTTTAATGCTCTGTGGATTTCCTCATCGATATTCCACTGTATAACATTTACAAAACAGCTAGCTGGCAAGACTGGTGTATTAAATGCAGGATCAGATCTGAAAATCCTGGATCAGATTAAAGACGGGAGAGCGCATCTGCCTTACTAGCCCCTGGGAGATAAGAAATGGTGAACTGAAAGTTGTTAAAGAACAATGACCACCGCGATTGGCTCCCTTTGCTCCCTTAAGATATTCGAAGGTTCTTGTGATCTGTTAAAACGACAAAAGTTTGAGCGGACCCCATACGCCACTGGCGCTACTCCTCTAGGCTTATTTTAATGGTTAAAAGCTTGCGATCCCCAATACTATAATTACACTCGGCAGGGGTTAGCTTGCGAGAAAGGAAGGCTAGGTGTAGGTGTAGCTGACCCTTAGTCCCACTTTTTTGGGAAAATACTGCTCCCACGCCGGTAGAGGACGCATCCACCTCTACAAAAAACTGCAGATTGTAATTAGGATGAACTTAAATGGGTGCAGACACAAACTGTTTCTTTAAATAATTAAAAGCCAGGTTTGCTTCCTTGGTCCACACCAAGTGACGTGGTTTACCCTTAAGTAAATTAGTAAGAGGAAGCGTGATAGAGCTGAATGACTTTATAAATCTTCTATAAAAGTTAGCGAATCCAAGAAACCTTTGTAGCTCTTGCACTGAAGTTGGTACTGGCTAGTCCACGATAGCACTAACCTTTGTAGAGTCCATTTTGATGCCTTTCGATGAGAGACAGTAACCGAGAAATGAAATACTAGTGCTATGGAACATACACTTCTCCACCTTGACATATAGATGATGTAGAAGAAGGCGTTGCAAGACAGAGCGAGCTTGTCTGATGTGTAGGGACAGAAAAGGATAAATCAGTAAATCAGGATGTCATCTATGTATACAATAACAAAGCTCTCTAAGTAGTTCCAAAACACATAATTGATAAAAGCTTGAAAAACCCTGGGGCATTGGAAAGACCAAAATGCATCACTATGTACTCGTGGTGCCCTGTGGAGGTGACGAATGCAGTCTTACACTTGTCACCCTCCCGGATGCGGACTAGATTATTCGCACTGCGTAGGTCTAACTTAGTTAATCAGTGAGCCCCTCAGAGACATTCCAGTGCAGAGGGCACAAGAGAAAGTGGGTATGCCCACTTGCAGGTCACTTGGTTAAGCTTGCAGTAATCAATGCAGAGTCTAAGGCTAGAATCCTTCTTGGGGACAAAAAAAAAGCTTGAAGCAGCCAGAGATTTGGACGGGCAAATAATGCCCTTGGTCAAAGCTTTTGCAATGTATTCCAGCACAACCCTGCTTTTGGCAACGATAAGTGGGTAGGGAGACACCTTGGGAAGTTTGGCACCTTCAAGATGGTCGATGGCGCAATAATACTCCTGATGAGGGGCTTGTCAGGTGCGCGAGGCGCACCTGCCTTATTTCTGTGTTCTGTTCCCCTGTTCTGTTTCAGTTAGTTAACTTGTTTCTTGTCATTTAGTTAATTAACTGTTACATGTTCTTTATTGGTTCTCCTTTTGTCACATGACAGGGACTTTTATTTTATATACCCTCGGTTTCCGTTTCGTCCCTGTCCGGTATTGTTTGTTTAATGTTTATGTTGCGTGTCGGTCGTTTGGCTGTACCTGCGTTTACGCTTTCTTGCGAATAAAGTTCTCTCTATTTGGAATCCTCACCTGGTAACCTGCTCCTTTAAGCTCCCCTCCGTGCGAGCTTACGGTAGCTCCCCTCTGTGCGAGCTACTCGTTTCCTCAACCGGCACGCAGCCGTAACCGCGTAGAACATACATAAACTACAAAATCATATCTTTTTTAAAAAACAATTACCTTTTTAATTTTACATTGTTAACAAGGTCAATATTTTAGAAACGTGAGCTTTTTCTTTTCTTTCATTTCCATTTAACCAGATAAGCCACAGCAATGCTGGGTACAGCTAATTTATATATTTAAAAACACATGCACGCACACACAGACAGACACAGGCACACACACAGACACACACACATATATACACACGACACAATTATGATGATAAAAAACTGAAAAGTGGGGCGTGCAATATTGTTTGGCCCCTTTACTTTCAGTGCAGCAAACTCACTCCAGAAATTTAGTAAGGATCTCTGAATGATACACTGTTGACCTAAATTACTGAAGATAAATAGAATCCACCTGTGTGTAATCAAGTCTCTGAATAAATGCACCTGCTCTACTCTAGTCTCAGTTCTGAGTAAAGCGCAGCGAACATCATGAAGACCAAGCAACACACCAGGCAGGTCCGAAATACTGTTGTGGAGAATTTTAAAGCCAGATTTGGATCCAAAAAGATTTCCCAAGCTTAAAACATCTCAAGGAGCACTGTGCAAGCGATCATATTGAAATAGAAAAACTATCAGACCACTACAAATCTACCGAAACCTGGCTGTCCTTCTAAACTTTTAGCTCAAACAAGGAAAAGGCTAATTAGAGATGCAGCCAAAAGGCCGATGATCACTCTGGATGAACTGCAAAGATCTACAACTTAGGTGGGATACTCTGTCCATAGGACAACAATCAGTCGTACACTGCACAAATCTGGCCTTTATAAAAGGGTGGCAAGAAGAAAGCCATTTTTCAAAGATATCCAAAAAGAGTATCGTTCAAAGGTTGCCACAAGCCATCTGGGAGACACACCAAACATGTGGAAGAAGGTGATCTGGTCAGATGAAACAAAAATTAAACTTTTTCACCACAATGCACAACGTTATCTGTAGCATAAAAGATCACATCATCCCCACTGTCAAACATGGTGGTGGCAGCATTATAGTTTGCGCCTGCTTTCTTCAGCAAGGACAGGGAAGATGGTTAAAATTGATGGGAAGATGGATGGAGCCAAATACAAGACCATTCTGGAAGAAAACCTGTTGCAGTCTGCAAAAGATCTGAGACTAGGACAAAGATTTATCTTATAACAAGACAATGATCCAAACATAAAGCAAAATCTACAATAGAATGGTTCACAAATAAACATATCCACGTGTTAGAATGGCCAAGTCAAAGTACAGACCTGAATCCAATCGAAAATCTGTGGAAATAGCTGAAAACTGTTGTTTACAAACACTCTCCATCCAACCTTACTAAGCTCAAGCTGTTTTGGTGGCGCTACAAAGTATTAATACAAGGAGGGTGAATAATATTGCACGCCCCACTTTTTAGTTTTTTATATTTAATATCCAATAAATTTCGTTACACTTCACAATCCCACTTCATATATTTATGTGTGAAGCCTGAAATGTGGCAATAGGTTGAAAAGTTCAAGGGGGCCAAATACTTTTGCAAGGCACTATATATAT
>JAOUQT010334085.1:0-13244 GCA_025769995.1 Xyliphius kryptos | reverse complement strand
GACGAATCGCTCTTCTCGATGTTTCAATCCAAAGGCGAGTCTGGGTTTGGCAGTTGCCAGGTCTGAATGCATTGTGCCAAGTGTAAAGTTTGGTGGAGGGGGGAATTATGGTGTGGGGTTGTTTATCAGGAGCTGGGCTTGGCCCCAAATAACTCTGAATGTTTCAGCATACCAAGACATTTTGGACAATTCCATGCTCCCAACTTTGTCGAAACTGGAGCCGACCCCTTCCTCCTTCAACATGACTGTGCACCAGTGTACAAATCAAGGTCCATAAAGACATGGATGAGTTTGATTGGCCTGCTCAAAGTTCTGACCTTAACCTGATCGAACATCTTTGAGATGAATTAGTGGAGTGGAGTGGAGACTGAGAGTCCAACATGAGTGTGTGACCTCACAAATGCGTTTCTGGAAGAATGGTCAAAAAATTCCTGGAATCCGAATACTTCCCCGAAAAATTGCAGATGTTGAAATAATATATACACATGAATAAAGTAAAAATTTAAAGTTCCTAGTTTCTAAAGAATATATACATTCTTAAAATGAAGTGGTAAATGCAGTGGTGACATATATTGCACTTTTTTAAAACAATACAGGGTGACGCGGTGGCTTAGTGGTTAGCACGTTCGCCTCTCAGCACTGGGTATTCCCGATTTGAATCACAATCTTGGTGGAGTTTCCATGTCCTCCCCGCCTCCATGTGGGTTTCCTCTGGGTTATCCGGTTTTCTCCCACATTCCAAAATGATGGATTCCAGGTCAATTAAATGCTCTAAATTGCTCTGTATGTGTGTGTATACCCAGTGATGGATTAGCGCTCTTTCATGGGTGTATCTGCCCAGCGCCTGAGACGTTCTCCCCTGGATGGGCATGGAAAACCCCCCCGTGACACTCATAATACACATAATGGATGAATGAATGAAAAACAATATAATGTGTAAAATTGCTATTGCACATATAAAATTTTATTACACATGAGGTGATGAGTTGTAGAGTTTGATGGCCACAGCCCATCATAAACACATGTTTAACCTTATGGACAGCCTTCCCTGAAGAGTTGGAGCTCTTTTAGCTGCAAAGGGTGGACTGATGTCATGTTGAACCATATGGATTAGGAATGGGATGTCAGTTGAGCTTATATGTGAGTCAAGGCAGGTGAGCGAATACTTTTGGAAATACAGTATATTTAATCATTTATTGTTATATTTTCACTGAAAATAGCATGTGGTAGTTGTGTGGTTAGGGTGTTGGACTATCAATCAGTAGGTTGTGTGTTTAAATCTCAGGTCCACTGAAGTTACCAATGTGGGTCCTTGAGTAAGACCCTTAACCCTCATTGCTCCAGAGTGCTGTATTAACTCTGTGTTCTGATCCCAACTAAGTTGGGATACTTGTAAGTTGCTTTGGATAAAAGCGTCTGCTAAATAACTAAACGTAATGCAAAATGCGTAGATTCTCCCAAAGAAAAATGGCTAAGGACCTCTGACCTTTCCTCTACCCCACCCTCCCCCCATATCTATAATTATTCTAAACCGTTTGGATGATAAATAATGCCAGAGAACGTTAACAAAACCACTTTAAAAACAAACCTGTGATGCAGAATCTTTTTTTTAATTCCAATTTTCCCAGTAATACCTGGACATAAAGACTTCAATAAAGATCTCTTGCTTTATAGATTTCAGGAGCTGCATCTTTCTTCGCATAAAAAAAGCACAAACGACCCACACTGCCAAGTGTCTAGCCTCAGTAAAGGTCACTTCACACAGGTGCTAACAAGATTAAAAATGTATCGCTGGTCATGGTGACACTTTTCATCCTTTAAAGAGATGGTGTTTTAGAAGTGCCTTAGACTGCTGCTGCCCTCTGACCTCATAAACCTGGCAGTGTGGCGTTTCAAAGTCTCGGTGTTTGCCAACCGTACCAGGCTTTCAGCATGGGTTATAATTGGATATGTTCCATAGCAACTTCCTTCCTTTTGTAGTAGTGAGCACCTGTAGCATTTGTTCAACGTATACCCTGATTTAAGTCACTATAAATATTCTCTGTAACTCTATATACCATGTACTGCGTTGTTTATTTTGGGTGGATGATTAGAACTTTTAATTTAATTAAAAAGTATCGTTACAAAATGTTCATGGTCATACCATAAGGATTTAAACCTCCTGCTCCAATAAGAAAAAAAAACCTTGAATAATAGAATTGTGTTTTAGTTGGATGGTTTCATTACTGTAATCTAACAATACTCTGCAGTGCATGCTGGGATCTTTACTCTTTAATTGTAATTTGTTATTATAGCAGTCGTTGCTGACCGTGGTCCTGAAGCGCAACCTTGCCCTTGAGATTAGTTTCAACGACAATCTAGCACACCTGCTCCTGCTAATTAACTTCTTCAGAAGTCAGTAATTGGCTGTGTTACCTGCATCTAACCCGGTGCCCCTACTTACCTAACACTAATTCATCTGATTGAATCAGTCAAACTTCCGAAGAAGTTAATTACCTGGAGCGGGTGTGGTTGATTGTGGTTGAGAGTAAACTCAACAGGAAGGGCAGACATCACGATCGGTGTTGGTGATTGCATTTTTTTCCAAACCTAAAATGCTTATTAAAGAGGGGTAAGGGATTTTTTTCAAAACTCCTTTTTAAAGAAATGGAAGGGAAAGTGAGTGCGAGAGAGGGAGGTAGGATGAAGGAAAGGGAAAGAGAAATGCAATGAGGGAAAAGGAGAAACAGGAAGAAAGATGGGAGAGGGAGAGATCGAGGGCAAATAAAAAAGATTGAGGGAGGAAGAAAAGGATGGAGGGAGAAAAAAAAGAGGGACGGAGGTTGGGAGAGCGGGATGGTGGGTGGGGGAGAGAAAGATCGAGGGAGAAATAATAGGTGGAAGGGCATGAGTAAATGAATAAGGGAGGGAGAGATGTATATAGTTATTTATTCATTATCTTCCGCTTATTCCTTTATGAGGGTCACAGGGTGGCTTCCCCATGCCCATCCAGGGAAGAATATCTCGGGCACTGGGCAGATACACCCAGCACGGGGCACCAATCCATCACTGGACACACACAGCCACACATTCATACATACACTATACAGGGAAATTTGAAGCACTAAATTTACCTTCCATCCATGCTTTTTGGGATGTGGGAGGAAACCGGAGAACCCGGAGGAAACTCACGCAGACACGGGGAGAACATGGAAACTCCAACCAGATTGAGATTCGAACAGGGAATCCCCAGCACCGAGAGGCGAACATGCTAACCACTAAGCCACTGTGCCGCCCTGTATATATTTAATATATGGAAAATTAGGAATCTTAGAAAGCTGAGCTGGGAGATTTTTATTTTATTTATATAAATTGTTGTGTATGAACACAATCGGTTTCCATGTGTTTTACTTTCTATATGGCACTAAGCTCTAAAAACCCACAGCCGTTCTGTGGCTTAAATTCAATAAGTGCTCCCCCCCCCCCCTTTTTTTCTATTAGAATGGTAGTAGTTGTACGTGTTGTGTGTGTGTGTGTGAGAGAAAAACACTCTGGTTTTAATATCCAATCAAAACGATATTGCTTGAATTCAGTGGCGCTTTAATAAAAAAGTCCGCTAACTGCGGCTACACGGTGAGAACAGTGGGAGTAACTGAGTGAAGAACAGCCCATCTTCCTTTCTTGTCTTCATATTCACTCTATTCCAACTCGGGATCCACAAATACTGCAGAGTATTATGGCCCTGGCCTATCTTGACAGTTCATGTCCTCCCTCAGTGCGAATGGCAGGGCATTTTATTATCTTAATGCGTACAGACGGCAGTGGGCTGGAACCAATGCTGTAAACCAATTGTGATAAAAATCCTCAGGGATACAACCACATGCGCCCTAGCCTGTTATTCCAAGTGTGTGGCTCGTATATCTTCTTGTTGCTGTTGCTGTGTGTCTGTGTGTGACAACATAACTTTATAAACAATCTTCGTCTGCTCAACAATTTTCTATTGAACAGCAACTGTGCTAAATACAGTTCACTAAATGCAACAAATCAAAAACACAAAGTATAAAATGAATTAAAACGTTCCTTCCAACTGCATACTGTTTTGTCTGGGAGTTTGTAAATACACTGCTCAAATAAATTAAGGGAACACAAAAATAACACATCCTAGATCTCAATGAATAAAATATTTCAGTTGCAAATCTTTATGTAGTAGAGAGTGGAATGCGTTGAGAAGAAAATAACATAAAAATGAACAAAATGTAAATCAAAATTATTATCCAAAAGTCAGAAGGAGCCATACCTATCTTTATTTTATCGAATTTGGCCTTCTTTGCCAAAAGTTTGGACACCCCTGGTTTAAACCTTTACTAGGGTCATGGGGCGGTTCCCTATGTCCATCCATGGGTGAAGATTTCGGATGCTGAGCAGGTAAACCCAGGACAGGGTGCCAATCACACACACAATATATAGGGGCAATTTAAAGCAGCCATTTCACCTTGAATCCATGTTTTTATACTGTGCAAGGACAAAGACTAAGAGCCTAGATCCTTGGCTGGGGATGCGAGTTCGAATCCCGATATGATTGAAGTTTCCATGTTCTCCCCGTGTCTTTGTGGGTTTTCCGGTTTCCTCACACAGTACAAAAACATGGAATCAAGGTGAATTGGATGCTCTAATTTGCCCCATATAGTGTGTGTGTGTGAGCCCGAAGATGGATTGGTGCACTCTCCTAAGAGTATCTGCCCAGCACCTTAAATATTCTACCCCTGGATGAAGCGAAAGATAATGAGATGAGATGAATGAATATGTGGCTGTGATTTTAATCAGATTTTAAACAATGTTGACATTATAAACCATTACGTTGATCCTCTTGTGAATAACACATCTGGGAATAAACCCTCACCTTGGCGTGTTTTATCTCAAGCTCAGTCATCTCAACCAAGTTCTTCCGGAAGGCCACCACTCGCCTGCCTTTAAAGCTCGTCAGCTCTGTAAGAATGTACGTGTATGATTACAGTAAGCCACTACAGTCAGGCCTCTGATTATACTGATATTCTATTAAAGGACGACTCAATGCACCATTTTTTCCAGACTCGGACAGCTTGTTAAACTTTTGCAGACATTGTCTCTGGTGTTCTTCAGCTTGTGCAACATCTTTGTTTTTCATGCGAGCCTTATCCAGAGCCTTGTTGGAATTCTCATGGTCTGCGAGGGCCCTGGCTCGTCTGTACAAAAGATCCTAATAGGAAACAAAAAGCACAATGGGAATAAAGAGGAGATCTGGTATATACTAGTAGTCTATACTAAAGGTACGTGCTTTTCCAAGGCATCTGTACATGCCTCTTGTCTGACCCCTGGTGTTCGTATCTCATTTTTTTCACTGTTTTAATTCCTGGAAATAAATACATACGTCATTACAAATGCTAAAGCTAATGCTTTGTTCATTTTAACCAGTGGGGGGCAGCAATGTACCTTCTATGCCTTGTCTGACAAAACTTTAAACAACAGGAATACATAATAATCTAGGAATGCTGGGATAGAATTTTTCTTCCCATATTAAAACCAACTGTTCAAATCTCTGCTGATAAGCCTCCATACAAATTATAAGCAAACCGTAATCTTCCGTAATAGGTACCTATAAATCGTTTATTGTTCCCCAAATATCTAATCTTATCTCATTATGTTCATTATGTTAATTCTTTACAAGAGATGCCCCAAAAATAGGAAATAGAAGTCTTATCTGCTCACCTTAGCAGCTTGAATGTCCCTTGAGTAGTATCTGAGCAACTCGGTCAGTTTGAGCTCCTGGTCCGACGCCACTCTGCCCTCCACTTTCTGCACAATTACAAAACTGATGTTACAAAACCTTAACACACGCGCAAATCTAAAAAAGGTATTTGGTATCTAAAGGGACAAACCCTTAGCTTCTCCAACAGATCTGCAAATTTATCCAGGTGCCTGCAAAAAAAAAATACATTCAAATTTAAATAATTTGTTAATTGACTAAGAAAGCATCTTGGAAGAATTAGACACAAAAAAGTAAGAGAGAGAGAAAGATATACCTATGATCACCACAGCCCTCACTGACTGACTCCTCACTAGTTCTCCCACTTCCCGAGTAACTACAAGGCCGTAATTTGGCACCGTGATTACCTACCATGCCCTTAAAAAATGGGTAATGGGTTCATGCTTTTCTACGTTCAATTGTCGTTCGCAATCACCATCAAACGCAAAACCTAGTCACAACTCACACATATTTATCCACTGATTCTTTATCTTCCGCTTAATCCTGTACTAGGGTCGCGGTGGGGTTTCTCATGCCCATCCAGGAGAGAATATCTCAGGCGCTGGGCAGATACACCCAGGACAGGGTGCCAATCTATCGCTGGGCAAACTCACACCGCCATACACACAAACACATACTATACGGGGCAATTTAGAGCAGTCAATTTACCATAAATCCATGTTTTTGAACTGTGGAACCAGAGAACCCAGAGGAAACCCACACAGACACAGGGAAAACATGGAAACACCACCCAGATTGGGATTCGAACCGGGAATCCCCAGCACTGAGAGGCGAATGTGCTAACAACCCCGTTACACATATTCCTTTTAGATTTTTAATTTTCACAAACCTCACTCTATAACAATATATTGATTTTAATTATATAAACTCCAAAGCCATCACTTATTCAAAAACAATTGTTTCAACTTTCACGTTGCTACACAAAGCACATCACAGTATTCTACTAGTATACGTATATATGTATTCATCCAGGAGGAAATTAAGGAGCCGGTAGCAGGTACGTAATAATAACAATGACAAAATAATATTAAACCCAATACGATAAACATAAAATAAATGCAATTAAACTCATCAGTGATGGGTGCAGTCAGTGCAAAGTGTCCAGCAGTACAGATGAAAAGTCCTTATTTATTTGTCTTCGTCTTGCCCCTTCCTTTAGCCCCACTAAAGAATATGCGAATTAAAAAGCCAATTATAAAATTATAAAATTATTATCATTGCCAAGAAAATCATAGGTCAATGCAGGCACCTCTTTATGACAGGTGGGTCTTAAGGTGACTTTTTGCCAACCACAAGTTTTAACAAGCACACTGGACCATACATTAATACTGGTCTTTATATTAGTAATGGCATGACTCTGTTCTTATTTAAAAGCTGAAAAACAAGTCTGATAGTTACAGAACTGCATATCTTTTAGTCTTTTTAAAATAGTTGGGGCAATTTATAACACTTCCTCTGAGAGCACATCTGGTTTATGGCACTTTTTCCCCCGAAGAGCTTAATAAACCTCATTCCTTTCCAGTGGAATTTTTTTGCTAGTTTGAGAACAGTCCGTTTTGAATCCTTGTCTTTACAACAGGATGTGAGATTTTAGTCTTACAGATGACTTTTAAATACATTTCAGTCACTTTTTTTGGGTGGTCTTAAAATAAGGTGTGTTCAGGTAAAGCAGCCAGTATTATTCAGTAATGATTTTAAAGACAGAATTACAGCACAGCATTGGACTGATCCGCAGCTCTACTGTATTACATACTTTTTAAATGCTGTATTCTCTTCAGCAGAAATGGTGTTCAACGTGGCAGAAACATGAAGGTAATCATCAGCAACATCTAAAAGGAGAAAGTAAAAAAAAAAAAAAAGGAACACTTTATTTGTACATGTTTAAAAGTTGTGTGTCTAAATGTGACAGGCTTTACATTAACATTTGGTCTTAACCTAATAATTTATATATGTTTAAGTTGAAGCTTTTTACAAGAGTACATTGTCACATTGCAGCTTTATAGCATTTCAAACCTAAACCCACAAAAAGAAAGTAGAAGAAACCTTGAAAGGAACCTTGGGAGGACTGAGGCTTAGTGAGGACTCAAGGCTCCTTGAGTGGTGGTGCAGAATCAACAGTGCAGGAAACCAGTGTACAGGTTTAAAAAATTGGAAAAACTTGGGGTGGCATGTTGGCAGAGTGGTTAGGACATTTGCCGGAAGTGCGGGGGATCTAGGTTTGAATCTCAATCTGGTGGAGTGTCCATGTTTTCCCTGTGTGTGTGGGTTTCATCCATGTTCTTCAGTTCCCACTCACAGTCCAAAATATGGGTTCAAGGTAAATTGGCTCCAATGAATTCCCCTATATAGTCTGTTTGTGTTCCTAGCAATAGAATGACTCCTTATCTGCCCAGCAACCAAAACATTCTCCTCTGGATGGGCATGGGTAATTGTCCTGTGACCCAAGTGAAGGATTAAGCGGAAGATAATGAGGTCATTCTGCAGGACTGCAACACCAGCCCTGTCCAACAGAAATCCAGGTTCTGTTCCAGTGATTCCAGTGATTGTCGTTGCCACGGTGCTCTGGCAGTGATAACATGCTTTCAGGAACTTATTATGTTTTTTAACGGTCATACATCACTGTCAGGTTCTGGCCCCAGGCGTTATTTACTTAGTAATCAGAGGAGTGTTTTATTATTTAATGTGTGAGACCGCTAGTTCACACCTTGTATGCACTTACGGTGCAGCTGCAGAATTCTGCAGAAAGGCATTAAATCTGACCTCACACAGGGTCGTATCTTATAAGAAACAAATGAAAACAAAAGACTACAAAGTGTCATACGAGTTTATGTACTTAAACTACAAATCACAAATGACAGTGCAACGTAAAAAAAGCTTACTTTTGTGTGACTGTGTCATTTTCTCAGCTTTAGCTGTAGAATCCTTGATCTTGGTCAAGTAATCTAAGAGGAATGTCTTCTCCTGCTCGAAGAAATCATCCACTTCCTGCAACAATCATGATTTCTAACTTTATCCCATAAACAGTTTTAGAGCCGAATACACAGAATGTGTAAGATTTACTTTGACGATATTATTTCTGCTTCACACAGCCAGGTACCTTAATCCCAGAGATGATGACTTCATCAGCGGTCTTCACCATGTTCTTGAAGAAGCCTCCAAACATTTCTTTAGCATTTTTTCTTCTCACACTGAGCTAAATGATCAGTTAAGAAACAGAGACATTGAGACACACAACCTTTTTTACACTTATTATGGGTGTGGTAGCTCAGTCGTTAGGGTGTTTATTATAACGGACCCTGTGCTCTGACCTCAATCATCCAATTGGGATCCTTGTAAGTCTCGCTGAATTAAATTTTTTTGATGATACTGTGGAGGAAGTGCAGTTACGCTAAAGGGGGACAGCGAATCATAATAAAAGAAAAGATCGTAATACAATGGTAGTCCCGGTCCTTAAATCTGATTGGCTGAGCCGTTCAGCTGTGAGCGCTTAACATTCGTATTAATGTGTGATATACAATACATTATTACAAAATCATGTATTATTTCTGGAAATACAGATTAATATAAACAGCGAGTCAAATCATGATGAACACAAAACCTGTTGTTTATAAATTATGTTCTGTAATATGGCCACTAGATGGCCTTTTTGTTTGTCAGAACAACCGGTATCCTGTTACTCAGCAATCAATGTTCACTTTAAAAATGCCGACTAGATTGCGGAAGACCAGATTATTAACGATTGTGTTTTAAATAAACACATTTCTGAATATTTTTTTTATTATAGTATGTTTGTAAACATTTTAAAGAAATACAGAACTCAAGGTTGTGTATTAATGTGAATAAATCATGAGAAAGGTGTAACTGTACTCGCTTCATGTTGCTTTATTGCTTTTTAAAGCACCTGATGGTGGATCCGCTGACGAACAGCGAACCTTCATATGCTGAAACATCTTATGCCGCTGGAAGAATGATTATGAGCGGTAGGATTGAGAGGCAATGGCAATTACACCAACTTACAGATGTGTTTAAATGTACATTTAATACATTACGTAAATAAGGTCTGTTCCTGTGTTTAGGAAATCCTCTCTCCGGGACCCTATTGTTTTGCACGTTAGTGACATATCCATTATTTATTTATAAAATATCACACTTTGCTCCTCTATACTGGTGTTTTAAGTAACCATGGCTTAACATGAGATGTATAAGAGGCTCTAATGTGTCACATAAACAAGGCTTAGACACATAAATGTGTTTCGTTGATTTGATTTATAATAAAACCTGAATTCTGTATTCTGCATGTATTTGAATAATAACGACCTAATCACTGACACTTTAAATCTTCTCATGTGGGGCATGTTCTAAACAACATATGACTAAGTACAACTTATGACTCGGGGGAGGATGAGACCATAACTGAGCTAAGATTATGCAGAATAAGCAGGAAGTCACCCCGAGGTCACAGTCTTCCTGCAATCCGACTGCATACTGCCAACTCTGCAGCTTCTCAGGAAGTCAGACTGTAGGTGCTCATCCATCTTCTCTGAGCGGAGAGTGAAGGCAGACACCAGATCCTATTTTAAACCTGACGGCCTGATTGCCAGTTGGCTCTAGTCTGTAGCATTTTGGGGCAAAATCAAATGCGCATGACGCACAAATGTTGGTCAAATTGCATTATACACCATTTTAAAATCTTGTATTGTAAACTGGACAATAATTTGGGTCTAAACTGAGCCTATGACAGCACTAAGTATGCAAAAGGTAAAGAAAGAACATTGAAAAGTCCTTAATGAAGACAAATACCAGACTTAAGCAAAGTAGACACAACACTATCATACCTGGTGTTTTTATTTTTCATTATTAACTAGTATGTTAAATAATATATTGTATATATAAAAACTGGGTTAGATCAAATTACACTTCCTAGTTTAATCAGATGACTCTTAGGTGCATGGCAGGTGATCTTTAGTAAGTGATGATTTAAGCTGCATATACAATAGCTTCACTATAGTTCACTATATTATAAATAAAAGGTCACATCATTACTGTAAAGCTTTCAAAGATTTAAAAGAGAGAAAAAAGGACACTGACTTACATCCTGATCATACTCCAGAAAGATCTGAAAGTTTCTATCCTTACTGAAGACCGGATGTGATGAGAGCCGCTGCAGAAACACCTCATGCACCTGTACTGTCTTTTTAAACACAGCCAGGTACTCACTGTAAAGAGAAAAAAGACACACACACCACATACATATATACACAAAGTTTAGAAATTGGAAAATGAATAATAATAATAATAATAATAACATATCTAAATATACACTAATGAAGAATAATAATAAGTAAGTCAGTGTGTTTACGCTTTATCATAAAACAGGTAGTTACGGTACTTAAATCTGATTGGCTGAGCTGGTTGACTTTATTGGTTAACATTATTGGCAATAACACACACCTCTGACCACTTCACATTCATATCAGTGTGATATACACCAAGTCTATGCGGCTGTTTTTAAAAAAGGTCTGTTCTGTAATTTGGCCACTGGATGGCAGTATTTGATTATTAGAAAAAAATGAATCCTGTTACTCAGCGATCAGTGTCCAGTTTAAAAGCCAGACTAGATTAGGTCCAGTTTATTAACAATTTTTCTTTTAATAAAGACATTTTTAATTCAAACCTTATTTTATTTTATTATATTGTGTTTGTAACCATGTTATAAAAGGAATAGGGCTCTTATTCCACTATGTATTCCACTTTGGGTCGGGCCTAAAAACACCTACAATAATTCATGCCCTGTAATTTCTTATTGCTTTAAAAATTATATTAGATTAATGTTTACAAGTTTGAGATGTCACAGAGTTCTGGTGTCGTGGGATATCACATATTAAGGGTCTGGTCTGAAAAGACATTACATTCGGAAGGTCTGGTGTCATGTAATGTCTCAGAAGGGTGGTCTTGTCTGAGTGGACAATTACAGACGAGTGGTCATACAATAGAGAGCATTTTAAACTCACGCCTCCAACTCCTGCTTCATTTTGGCATATTCATCTTTAGTCATGGTGGCTTCCCCTTCTCCCAGCTTATGCATTTTCTCCCTAGGACTTTCAAAGTCAGGCTTGGGTGGAGCTGGGGGAATCTGGAAACAAGATAAGTTTTTTTCTTAGTTTATGCAACAATTTATCCAACAGTTATGCTTTTAGAACCTAAAATGGCAAACAATTAATTGGATTCCACAGATTAATCTTAAACACACAACTCTTATGTCACTGTGCCAGCACCTCAAGCCATCTTGTGGTTGGGGAACTACATTTTCAGTAAATAGCTAAAACAATCATATTGGTGGTCATGGCATTGAGACAAAGAGAAATGATGGCTTAAATAGTGAACTCGGTTAAACACATACTAAAGCCTGCCTCCCACAATGTGCATCACTATCGCTATCAATAACAATAATAATAAAAATAATAATTATTATTAACAACAACAGGTCCAAAAGTGTCTTTTATATCCAGAGCCTGTTTATCAGGATGCATAAATGAGATGCATAATTGCAGATCTTAATGGTTAATAAAATGTTAAACTTACAATCAGGCCAGCATAGTCCTCCGTCTCTACAATTGCATCATGCAGCCAGATAAAATCTTCATGTTGTCGTGTCACGGAAAAGTCTGGCTTCTGGAAGGTGTTTAGTGTAGTCTGTATAAAACAATAAATAAAATTAAATAAAAAATAAAAAAAACGGGCGACATGGTGGCATAGTGTCTGCATGGGTTCTCTGGTTTCCTCCCACAGTCCAAAAACATGAATTCAAGGTAAATCTAAATTGTTCCTGTATTGTGTTTGTGTGTGTAGGCATGTGTGAGGCACCCTGACCTGGGTGTATCTGCTTAACGCCTGAAATGTTCTCCCCTGGATGGGAATGGCAACCCTCCTACTAATTTCAGCAGTGTCACTGAGGTGTTTAAATAAAACTACAGCAGCACTGCAGCACCAAAACCCTCCTCACCGCATCAGTGTCACTGCAGAACTAACAATAAACAATCCACCACCCAAATTCTACCTGTTCTGTGATGCTCCTAATCAACAGAGACCAGAGAACCAACCAAGAACTAACAAAACAAATAAAACAGATGGACTACAGCCTGTAATTGTAAATGTACAAAGTCCATCTCATTGGAACTGGAGAAAATAGACAACGGAACAAGAAGGGGACGTGTCCAAACTTTTGACCGGTAAAGTATATGTACATTTCCTTAAAGAATCAGACAGTGGTTCATCATAATACAATAGCCTACAACCCATTTTACATTAAATGAGCATTACCTTTTTAATTTCCATCTTAAAGAGCCCTAATCATATTTATATTTATTTATTATAAGGGGGTGTGGTGGGGCCGCACGGTGGCGTAGTGGGTAGCACGACCGCCTCTCAGCGCTGGGGGTTCCCGGTTCGAATCCCTATCTGG